>VZUI01075551.1:0-127654 GCA_013401135.1 Cettia cetti
GGGCCGGCCGGGCACAATGAGGCGGCAGCGCGCACGCGCCGGCTGTCAGCGCGCGCGCGGCGCCGCCCCCTGGCGGCCGTGGCCCGTTAACCCCCGCGGCGCCGGCGCCTCCTGAGGAGTCCCGGCGCCCCCGGTCCCGCTCCCTGAGGGGGCTGCGATGGCCGGGAGGGAGCGACATCCTTCTCCCGTTCCCTGAGGGGGCTGCGATGAGCTGGCGGCCTCGACATCCTCGCACCGGTCCGTGAGAAGGGCTGCGATGGGCTGGAGGGGTTCGACATCCTCACGCGGTCCCTGAGGGGGCTGTGATGGGCAGGGGGGGCCCGGCATCCCCACCCCATCCCTGAGGGACCTGGGGTGCCCCGGCATTCTCCCCCCGGTTGCTGAAGGGGTTTCGGCACCGCCCCCCCCGTCCCTCAGCCTCATAAGTGGCTTTTATTAATGTATGCCAGCAGGGCACCCTCAGTGTGTCTCCTGGCTGGTGATGGTTTGTGGAATCCCATCCTTCTGGGTGCCGTGCTGTGGCAACCTCTGGTGAAAGTCGGCATTAATGGTCACATAACGTAGCTTTTCCTTGGATTAGGCAGCAATAGTAACTCCATAATGAAAGCAACATATAACGCACCTCTTTGTACATCAATGCATATGCCCAAACAGCAAAAACCGAGCCTAATGATTGCATCTTAAGCATTCAAACATTCCCAGATGCAGAACTGCTTGGCTTTTGGTGGTCTGAAACAAAAGGTCAAGTGCTATTAAACTTCATCTGGAGTTTCTGCCTGCTGCCACTGAATTCATGGGAAGGAGGTAATTTGGATCAAGGATTGGCTTGGGCATCAATGACAACATTACATATGATAACCAGAAACTGTCCTAAATGTTAAACAGAGAAAACTCCGTCAGGAGTGTGTATCAACCATTTAAGCACATGGCTGATGCTGCTTCGATGTGTTCTCAGGCTGACAGCACTTTTCCTCAGTAAATTTAAGAACTGGAGAAGCCACATGGTCTCTCTTTGGTTATTCCTCAGTTAAAATAATCATCAGGGAGTCTCCTATGGGCTTGGATGCAATGGAGAAGCCAGGCTTGCTAATGGGGCATTTTGCCTCCTGGTGGACAGGTGAGGATGGAGGGCAGGCTCCCTAAACTGGACTAAACTGAGTTTACAGAGAGGGCTGCACAGCAAGCCAGGGTCTTGAACATGCAAATACAGCCTGCTTTCAGGCAGAGCTCATGTTCAGATATGTCTGCATGGATAGAGAGGACTGCTAGAAGACTAAAGTTTCCAGAGTATTGTAGCAGTTCCCTCACCTGAGACTGACATTTCATTCTGGATTTTGATCAAGTCTTGCAGGGATTACTATCAAGAAATGATTATTTAAAGCAGGTTCTAAAGTAGACTTGTGTGTGATTTTCATATACCCTGTAGATCTTCCAGGTATTTGAACAGCAAACACTTTAAAAAAAACATTTACCACATGTAAACAATGGAGTTGCTATCTACAGTTCACTAGAAGTCCGACATATCAGTTATTAGCTACAACAACCACAAATTGATACAGTTCTCCAGCCTCTGGAAAGGTGTAATTTGCATGTGCAGTGTTTTTTTAGCAACAGAATTTCAATGTGGAGGAGGAAGCTAGAAGGGAGATGTATTGGGATTGAAAAGAGCAATTAGAGGGCAGGCTGTGGTCACAGCATCAGGGTTGGTACAAAAAACAGACTGGAAGCCTGTGGCCTTATTCTTTCCTGTGCTGGCAGCACTGTGGTCAGCACCTGCTGCTTCAGCCCAGAGTAGCATTTAAAAGAAGTGGAGCTGTACATGAGCTGGTTTTGTACACATTTCCAAAAGTGACTATTTAATACACTGCAAACATTTCCCTGGCTAGCACAACTTATTATTACTACATGTTAGGGCTTTTATTGCATAATCTTGGCATCAGCTGCAAAAGACAACAGAGTGCTCCCAAAATGTATCTTACACAGAAAAACAAAACAAAAAAAAAAAAGATAGAAGAGGCAATTCCAGCAAAACAGCTGTGATGACATATTCAGCCCATTATTTTGTCAACAGTGCAAGTATTTGGTGGCATAATAAAAGGATACACTTTGCTTAGCAAAAACATTAAGGGATAACAGCCAAGTTAGGGTACAATTAAAGGTTTGCATAACCAATGGGATTCCACTTCCAGAAATTAAAAATAGAGCTGTTTTGATCCATCCTTCTAAATTCTAGTTGTATATTCTTGTTTGGGGGTTGAAAAAACATCACCTTTTTTTAAAATGTAATTTATGTTTCATTCTCAAAAAGTTTTGTAAGTTAATCATAATAGCAACAAAATTCTAAATTGCAAAGGGGAAAAACCAAGCCCACCTGGGACAAGAGATAACAGGAATTAATCATGTGCAAACTGCTTTGAGGAAAAAGTGCACAATCCAGTTTAAAGCCTCATTTTAAATTACTCCTGTGCATTAATTTTCTGCTTCATTTTGTTAACATAATTGATGCTAGACTTCAACACATCTTGGAAATGCACTGCAATGAGCATATTTCCTTCTGATCCATTCCTTCAAATAAATAGCAAAGAAATGACAATTTATTATAGTGTATTTTTCACATGAAAGTGAAAAATTCAAGGTTTCTTAGAGGCTATCCCATGAAATGGAGACTAAGAGAGGGCAGAGCACCTTGCAGCTGTCCCAATGACATATATCATAGATAAAGTCACAGTTCAGTTTTCCTGCAGGCAGGCAATCCAAAGGTTTTGCCACTTCCAGTATAAAATACAAAGGAAGAAACAGCATTAGACAAACCTCATTTCCTGGCAGAAATTGCCAGAAGTTTCTAACTGTGCCTAACCCAAGGGAATTGCTGAACAGGCACCTGATTTACATTGGTGTAAATGAGTGCAGAGTGCCTGTCGTAGATGTGTTTGTCTTTCTCCTTCCCCTTTCCCTGTCATATTATTCTTCAAAGAATATAGGAGAGATTATGAAAAGGGATTCATCAAATTCCTTTAGATTCAGGTTTAAAAGCAGTCTGAGAAAATGGCACCGTGCACTCCCCGCTCATTAGTGCTTGTGTGCCTTTGCTGCAAGGCTGCTTCAAAGCAACACAAGAAAGCAAGCCTGGAAATGTTTAAATTGAGTTTGTAATTAATTTCTTTTTATGTCTGAGATCCTCACATCTGGTTAACACCATCCTCCCTTCAGCTGGTAATGGTCTTGAGACAGTTCTGCACTTTGTGGACCTTGAATCTGAAGGTAACCTGTCACAGGCACCTGTGGATTCTCTCTCTATTTGTGCTCTTAATGTTCTCTGTTGCTATTCATAGTCCTTTTTTGATTTTATTTTATTTTCAGTCATGTGATGCAATGTTCTAAGTTCAGTACAGAAGAGTCTGTTTGGCTGTGCCAAAGCCAAAAGACAACCTACAGCAATTCTGATCGTGGAAAGACATAGCAACCTTTGGGATTATTGCTTAGCAACTGCAAACACACAGAGGAGTAAAACTCACAGCCCAGCTCCACAGCAGGTCTGAGAAATCCCTAATTCACTTCAAGATTTTTAATGGTTGAGAACAGATGGGCATATATTAAATCCCTGTTGGTTTGCAAAGCCACTTTGAATGCAGGAGGAATAAGATCTATTTTGATACCTGCTCCAAAGGTAAGAAAAACAGTTCTTCAAAGCTTCAGAAAGCAAAGGAGAAAACGTTTTTAAATTTTCATTGTATTGAAAAGATCATGTATGAAAAGGGTATTGAGCTTTTTGTGATTGATGAGATAAATATGCTTTGAAACACATTAGGGGAAGGCAAAAATATTTCTGAGCAATAGAATGTCAAAGAGATTGGACTTTGTTTTTGAAAGGACTTTTATAAGGCAACATCTCCAAAATATTTGCCTAAACAAACTTAAGTCCTGCCTGGCTTTATCCCACCCATCAAAATTCTCTAGCAGAATAACAATGAAACTGTGAGAATATTATTTATGAGCAGATTTGGGTTTTGTACAGAAAACACAGGGATAATCTTTTTGTACCTGCAGGGATTCCAGCAAGAATATTTTTCTCACAGCAAAGGAGCCAGGGAAGTGGCATCCTACTAAATAATGGAAAGCTTATCTTGCCTTCAGCTTGAACAAAGGCTTACAGGAAACTTTATATCACACTTCAAATTTCCTGGGTGTTTCTAGAGCTTGCCTCTGTGCTCCATGCTTGCTGTTATTTGGCTCCATTTGGGAATGCCATAGGCCTTGAGTGCTCTCAATATTATTGTAAAATCATAGACTCATAGAGTCATTAAGTTTGGAAAAGACCTCCAAGATCATTGAATCCAACATCTGACCAAACACCACGTTGTTAATGTGACCATGGCACTGAATGCCATGTCCAGTTGTTTCTTGAACACTCCATCCCTTCCAATGCCTGACCACCCTTTCAGTGGAGAAATTCTTCCTTATGGGCCAAATTCTCAACTAATAAAAATCAGCACTGAAGGTTATGAGCCAGTGGAGCCTTATCCTTTGTGTGTCTCTGTAATCCTCCACAAATCCCAAGTTTCGTGTCCTGATTGTAGCATTCCTTTGTTGTTTATTTTTTTGTTCATTCTTCCATACCCTCTTAGTCCTCTTCATCTGTACTGCATTAAAGCACTGGGCACAGTTCTCCATGCTCTGCTTCCATTCCTGGAGTTATGTGGATGCCATGGAATTGAGACAGAACAGTCACACTGGTTGTTTCATGTTTTGTTTTGGTCAGAGACATGGACATCCTTTATAAACATTTACTAATCCTCAAAACCATCCTAACAAAAGGTTGAGAGCAGTGTAGAAAACATATTCATCATCTTTCAGAATCAGCCACCTCATAAAGCAGAGTGCAGTTGTCACTTTAACATTGCACAGAAACTGCAGAAGGTTTCATAAAGGCTGTTTAAAAATAATATAAGTATTTGAAACTACAAGAACAGTTTATTTTGGCACCACAAAACCAGCTGATTTGGAATGTAACCAGAACATTTGGTTAACACCCTGCTTTGAACCAAGAAGTCTGGTTTTACAGCTTATTGAAAGGAACTCACCTAAGCAAGGAACAATTCCACAGGGTGGACAGGTTTCCCTTTCCACCATTGTAAATCCACATCCTTTCCAGCTCATGTCTTTTGGTAGCAAAACCAACTACCAACCTAAAACGCTCTCTGTGGGTCAGGTAGGCAGCTTGAGCCAGAAATCCATCCCATTCCCAGCAGGAATGGACCTTTGGAAAAAATTCACTAGAAGATGCCAACAAGCCCATTGAGAAAACAAACCTAGAAATTTAATGCTGTGAAGCATCCCACTCATTCAGGCAGTATTTGTACTCCAACAGTGTTAATGAACCCGAAGGTCAAAATATTCATATTTAAATTTGTGTGCCAGGAGGGCTGTAGATCACATTTATGCATTTCCTGGAAGGCTGAACAGCTTCAGAACAGCTACAAATTCTTAAACAGGAGGACTAATACATATCAAAAGTAGTGCTATTGCTATGGATACTGAGAGGCCTCAGTGAAAAGCACTTTTAAATAAAAACTTGAAGAGGGTAATGTGGCAACAAGTTCAGAGTGGAGATTCATCTCTAATTTGGAATGGTGTTAGATTATTTTTAATATCACCCTTCCCTCGCTGTTTAACACTGAGCTGGGGGATTTGCAGTGTGCTGATGATTTTTCATGCTTTGAATCAAGTAGTAGCCAGTCTTCTGCTCCATTCTGCATGTGTAAATCCCATTCCAGATGCAGACAGTTATACCTGGAGACATATAAGAACATTTTTCAAATTGTGCCTTCTGAGCACCTCAGTTTCTTCCTGATATTTCACAGAATGAACATTTTGAGCAGTGAAGTTCTTGAAATTATATAGAGATTATTCTTTTACAGAGTGATCTACAACGTAAAGTGCTTGGGAAGAACTTAATCACAGAATTCATGGTATAGGTTTCTCCTTTCTGTAGAAGCTCTGCTGACCCATGCACCTGTGTCCTGGTTACCTTAACAAAATGTCCAGAGCCAAAAATAGTTGCCACAGTTGAAGTTAAGTAATTTGGGGGACAAGCTCCCTCACTGTTCCTCACAGGCTCAGAAAAGCTGAAGCAGAAGAAGCATGTAGAGGAATCTTGCTCCTGGGTATCTGGAATTTTCCATTACTTGCTTCCTTTGTCTCATATCCACTCGATTCCCTGGAGGAAGGGAATGGACCTAAACAAAAATAATGTGCTGGGGGTAAGAGGATTCCATGGGTTGGAACAGGGGGACAAGTTCCAAACACTGTTCACTGCTTGGTTTCTGAGTTTCTAAGTGACCTGGAATTAATCATTCCCCTTTTGTGTCTCAGTTTCTTCTGCCCTAAGAAAGGAACACACTAATTTAGTTGCTCTGTCTCCAAGGGCTGTTGTGATACATAATTAATCTTTATAAATCATTTATTGATCTTTGAAGTAAAGGGTCTGTATTTATTTAAGAATACAAAGCAGCAGTAGCTGAATAAAAAACATTAGTTAATAGAAAATATAGAAAAAATAGAAAAAATATTAGTGAATGCCTAACAATAGACTCTATTCCTGTGTCACCTGTTAGGACACTGCTGCATCTTTTGGCATTATATAACAGCTGGGTTTTTTTTCTGTGTGACAGTGATTGAGGTATGGCTGCTCAGCCAGAAGAATCAGCCCAATCTGCAGATCTACAAGATCCTGAACTTGGACATAAGGATAGGACTGCAACAGAGATGGAAAGCAATCAGGGGGCTGAGGAACTGCCACATCCTAGTAATTACACTTCGTGGAAAGAGTGTTTTCATGAAAAGGTACAACAAAGGTGTCTGAGTCTGCAGGAGAAAAAGGTGAGGTTGGTTCAAGCACAAAAGGCAGAAGAAGCAAAGGTGAGGAGGAGAGAAGCCAGGGACTGGCTGGCCAGGGAGTGGTACAAGGAGGAGGAGGAGACGCTCGGCACTCGCATCTATCTGCTCGACAACCTCCTCCCTACGTTAATCCCAGCAGCAGAAAATTTGTTAATGGAAGTGGAAAGAAACAATGTGCTTGTATCAGATCAAGAACCAACCAGGTTTAATGCCATTAATTATCTTGGAGAATACCTGATGAGGCATAACCCTCAGTATAGTGTTCCTACAAAACCAGGCCCATACCTGACAGAAATGAAGGTGGTCTCAGAGGAGCTCAAATCTTTGCAGCAAGGTACAACATCACAGAGGTAAGAGCACTGATAGTGTGGCTGGTCACAAGGCCAGAGCCAGTGTCTTGGTCTCTGTTTTACAAAAGGAATGGTGTCTCTGCAGCCTGGCTGGCAGAATCTTGAACGAAACACACCTTGTGGAGTGCAGTGCCAGGGATGGTGTTTGTCTCATAAAAACTTGAGAAGCAGGACAAATGCCAGAACATGGCACACAAAATGAAACACTAGTTATTCCTGTTTAAAGGCAATATTCTGCTCTTCACAAGTATATAATTCCTCCTTAGACTCTGTCTTAATTGCACATGAGCAATGCAAACTGCTTCCAAACCGGTCTAGCTTAGTGACAGCAGCTCTTTGGGACAGGTGTTAGTATCAAAGATCTGGAGACTCTTCAGATCATTTCTTCCCTAGTCTTCCAAACTTAATATAAACATCACATTTTATTCCTCCTTCAGGATGATTTCTCTTGACTAAGCCAACAACATTGTCTTGCCACGTTGTAGAAACTCCTTCTCCTGGAATTTTTATTTAGGCTTCCCTTTTATAATCTATTTTTCCTTTTAAAGTAGAAACAGTTTTTCATTTTTTTTCTGTTGCTTATTTCTAGGCTGTTTGCTTTAGTATAATACTTAATGATTATTGGTGCAGGGTTCCATGGCACCTTACAAAATGCTACGATTAGAATGTGAGAGCATTAGATGAACAATGTTTTATTTTCATTTCTCTGTTCAGGAAAATGAAGATGTGAACTTTTCAGTTCACAGATGATCCAGAGGTGATTGTGATTAATGTCAAAATTACTCATTCACTACTAGATCACTTTATTCTGTATCTGTGTTTGTAGAATAATGACTTCTGTTTGAATGTCTCTCTATTTGCATAAATACTGCATACACCTTGAAAATTGGTTTCAGTGTCAGGAATTAGGGAAGTAAAATGTTGACATGTCTTATGCATAAACCCTAAATGAAGATAATTGAAGTTCCCAGTATCATAATGCTTAAAAGGATATGTTAAGTCCCTCTATCTGAGCTTCTGTCTCCACATTTCCATTAAACATACTGCTGCAGTTTGTAGGAACAAACCTGATGTGAATACAACAAAGCAGCGTGAGAAGTGAGTTTCATACAGTCACTGGTAAAAGAATTTCAGTTTTATTTTCTATTTTTTAAATGTTGGACCACTGAAACAAATGAGCTGGGGAAATACATCTTGAGTGAGTTTTCACTCAAGCACAGCTTGTTCTGGGGGGATGTTTAGGATGTCAGCCTTGCCACACCCTTGCTTTGGGAACAGTTTTATAATTCTGTTGCTTCACAGAGGGACACCTGGTTACAGGACCATATCTCAGTTTTATTTTGAAAAAATAATTGAAGTAAAATACATAAAATTTCCTGGGGTCTTGAATTGGGCTTTTGTTTGGTTCTGTTTTATGGGCTTATTTTCCCCTCCTAAAATACTTTTGGCTTTCATTGTGAATCAGAGCTTGTTTCAGGAGAGGACAGATTTTCCTGTTGAGTGCAAAGGGTTGGCTACCCTGTTATATTGACCCCTGTGACCTGTTCTATTGACCTTGGCTGTTAAGCCCATCTTTACATTTGGAGACAGGTTCTCAATTTGTAGCTCTCAGAGCTGAATCAAAGGAAGTGACTATCAAGATTTACAGAAATAAATATCTCCATAGACAGCATTGCCAGGGGGGTTCTGTAATCATGGCTGTAGCAGGTTTTGCATATCCACTGGTAGTAGTATCATGGGATTTGCATTCACAGCAGCTCAGGATTTACATATTTGTGATGGCTGCGTTGTGGGATTTGCATGGGATTCTTAAATCACAGCAACACAGGGTTTTAACACCACACAGCAGTGAGACTCTTCATGTGAGTCACTGGATTTCAAACAGGCCAGAATTGTTCCAAAAGCAATGCCAGTCTGTGCTCAACACTTCTCACAGAAGCACCAAAAGGTGAGGAATGAAGTTCTGGCCCAAAATGAAAGTCCTGGGAGCCTTGGCATTACCTTCAGGCAAAGCAGGATTCACCACAGGTTCTCATCTAACACTTACCTATCCTCAGTGAGCTCTCTTTCACTTCCTCCAGTTTCTCCTTAACTGCCACCTGACTGGGAGTCAAGGCAGGAAGGAGAACAGATGGGAGAAATTCCTTATGCACATGGACTGATACCTGAAACAGAGCTTTGTCCAGGGATGGGAGTCCTTCTGGCTGAGTCACCCATCCCTGTGTGGGAGGCAGGCAGCTCTCTTCCTGAGGAAACATGTTTGGTTCTGCAGGGAGAAGTCACCTCGCTGCCATCTCATCTTTTCTGGAAATGTCTGATCCGAAATGAGCTCACTTTGCAATGGGTGCCTGGTGCTGTTATCCCTGTTTTGCCACTATTGTCTGAGGGCCACCAGGCAGAGGATGCAGCTGCTCAGTTTTAGGACCCTAGAAATGAACACAAAACTGCAGCCCAGTTCAGGTGCAGCACTGAATGTAACTTGTGCTGGAAACTGCCCAAATTAATCCCCAGAGCACCTTGGCAGCTCTGAGCACAGCCCAGGCTCTGCTTCCAGTTTGCAGACAGCTCTAGAGGAGGAGCTACCTCTACAAATGGTCTGGGTTTCTCTTTCTGCTGCAGCATATATTGGAGAAAAATCTGTTTGTCCACTTTGATTGGCACCTGCTGCATTCCTTCTCTTCTCCAGCTCTGGGAAGGAGTCAGAAGATGGAAAAATATTTTACCCTTCCCCTGCTACCAAAGTGCCTGAGGCTGAGCTTCCTCAGCAGCACTTGTGCAAGGCCCACCATCGATTAAGGAACCAAATGATTCATTAAGAAACCTCTGTGATAAATGGCCATGAAGAACAATGACCTTGTGATAAAACTGACTGTGATCAAAGTGTATTCCTGTGACATGTAAAACAGGTCTTTCTGTTCATTAAAGAAAATATTCATGGGTTATAATTTGTAGGATGACCCCAGAGGAATGGAAGAGAGCAGGGAGAGAATCAGCCCATTTCACAGCATGTGAAACACAGGGGGAAGAAGGGAGCAGGAATCATTAGCTAAAATACAGGTTTTGGAGTTCTCAGGTACAATAAAGGAGCAATTCCTCTTTCTCTGAGTAGCTACAGAGGGTGTGAAGGCCACGAAGATGAGTCTGCCTCAGTGCAGAGAGATTCCAGCAGCCTCCGTGAACAGGAGCTGTTCTCTCCATATGAACTGATCATTTGGCTTTAAGCATTTTGGCCTTCCTAAAGGGTTTCTTCCCCATTTCATAAATTAACCGAGTCAAAATCAAAGCAGATGAATTCAGGATCAATTTTATTCACTTCTTTTGTTGTGTGAAATGGAGGATCGGGAAAAACATGACTGGCTGTTTAGAGAAGCAAAGAAAACAAAAGCAGGAAGAAAAGGAGCTGACTGGCAGTCCAAACCTGCAAACTCTGTTCAAAATGATGGAGAGGCTGAGGTATTATCCCTGTCCTAAGGCAGTGAGGGCTCTATTGTGTGAGGCTGCTTCAGAAATTTCATTGAGCATTGTTCTTTGCCAGTGAAGTGCTTGTGTGAAAAGGTACTTGGGTTTGGAGACAATGAAGACTGATGCAATTTTGTTGGTAAATCAACTGTAGCAAAATTATGCACCTGTCTCCCTGCTAGAATTGAAAGGAAATTGAAGGACATCTACACAATAAATGATGAATGTCATTATAAATGTGAAGGTAAAATGTGTCGCCGTTGAAATGACACAAAACTAGGAGAGCTGCACAGATGATTTTCCATTAAATTTCTTCCACATAGACAGGAATTTCAGCAAAGAGTTGCTTCCTTTTGTTTTGTTCCTTAGGGTAGGCTTATTCAATCTTAAGTATAACTATGATGGTATCTTTCTAATCCACGTTCCTGTGTCCTACAGGCTGGCCCAGATGAAGGCTGAGGCAAAGAACAAACGTGAGGAAAGGGAGGAGATGGAAAGACAGAAGGCTGAGGAGACAGCGAGGAGAAAGGAGGTGTTGGCAGCTCTGTTCAAGGAGTGGACAGTGGATGACTATGAGAGGATCCCAGCAGCACTGGTAACTAGGGGAGACAGGACAAAAAGGACATTTGTGCTAGTGCCACGTGCCCTGGCATGGCAGCATGGGGCACAAGGAGGGGTGATGGCTCTGCCACCACAGGATCAGGGGACAGGGTGTTGTCCACAAGTCTTACCTTTGTGTAAGAGCCATGACTGGCTCATATGCCTGATTATTCTGGGTGATTTATTTTAGTAATTGTCTACCTCTTGTCTGCATGACACAGGCCTTTGATTATTACCTTGATTTTTAGGTTCAGAGTGTCATGAGGTCTTTTCCAGATGTCACTGATTCTATTCCTGAAGATATGAGAAAAGGCAAGTTTTGAATGTGTCTTCCTCTACTTTTATTGCTGTGATCTGAATTCTGATGTGAACTGTGAGCAAACAGCAAATGGATTTGATAACAGAGAAAGAATCTCTTAAGGATAGTTACATCAGGATATGAAGCACAAATCTTCTGATAGATTGGAAAGAGACTGAACCACCATGTAATTCATTCATATGATCTTGAAAAATATGGGAAAATGTTTTAAAAAATCTCAGGATATAGAAAAACCAGATGCAAACCTTTTCCACTTACATCCCTTGTTAGCCAGACATTGCCATGTGCTTATTACTATTTTTAAGAATCACTGCACCAACTTCCTCCTTTTTGTGTTTGTCTCATGGGAGATCTTGGAAATACTGGCATACTGGGAGATATGGAACAAAGGTGGGGTGAACAGAATTGAAGTCTGACAATGTTGTTACCTGTTACTGTTTCAGGGAACTTGCTGAGGTTTACCTCATGCTCCACCCCCCATAGCTCATCTCATCAAGCCATTCCTTTGGACAGTGCCAGGCATCCAGTGACACAGAGCCCAGGGCCTCTGTACCAGAGCACTCAGCTCAGAAAGATTTCCATAATTCCTGTCCACTTTTTAGAGATCACACTTGACCTCCCCAGATGATGATATTGAATAGAAGCAGGAACACTGAAGTGGCAACGTGAGCCTGCTGCCAGCCCTTTGCATGGAGAGCCTGTAATGATCATTGATGATAACAAATGTGTCTTTGCTGATTTGGGATGATAAACAGGGCGCTCCAGAGAGTGTTTCTGTTGCTGCTGGAGTCTTCTCTGCCTGGAGCTTGCCCTTGCTCAGCCCTGTCTGTATTGCAGAATTGTTCCTCTGAGCAATTGTCCAATATTGGTGGGACGTTGTGCGATTGCCAAACACAGCCCCTGTGCTCCTGCTGTGGAGCTGTGGTTCCCCACTGCAAACAGACCCTGGGGCATGAGATTGTGAAGGAATTTCCTGCCCAGATATTTGCTCTCCAGATGCTGGGGGTGCTCTCTGTACTATTTCTCTAATAGGCTCAATTTCTTAATTTATTTCACTTAATAGCATTCAATGTACATTAACAGAACATTACACTCTGTTTTATAGTTTAATAAAGATAATGTACAGTTTAGGAACATATTAACCAACAAGAGATAAATGCATTCTGTGATGAATTTTCTCATTACTCCTGATATATTTAGAAGAAAGAACAGAAAAATAATGCCAACAGAAATAGCATGTCTGTTCTCAAAGAACTCATTCAGAAACCTATATAGATGTTTGATGTCTCTTCTGAGTTCCATTATAGCAGCCCAGAAGCTGACCAAAACATACTTTTGAATATCATCATCAGTAAAAATATTCCCATATTCTTGAGAAAATTACTATGATTTTCAGATTCCTCTCTTGCAAAGCAGAATCCATGTCTCCAGAGTTCTAAGGCAGTTTTATCTGTTTGTTAAATCAAAAATCATTTCCTCCCTCACATAATTAGTTGTAAGTACTGTTAAAATCATTGCAATTTGCACCAACTTATGTCAAGAATAAATATGACTCTACATGAATAGCTAAATGGAGATTCTCAGCAAGAGAAATGCAAGCAGATACAATCTCTGTACAGTCAGATGCTTCAGCTACTGTGGGATAACCTCAAATAAATGTCATCCAACATAAGAAGAAAGTTAATGTAACAGCACAATGTGCAAAAATATGTATAAAATATGCAAAATCACAACTGTTGCTTTCTAAACCAATATCCCTTCATTTTTTACCAGCAATTCATGACAGGAAGCTGAAAATCTTAAACACATTGGAAAAACCAGTAAGCCTAAATGAGGTCACAAAGGTGAGAAATGAAATAAGAGCATTTGGTTCAGAATGTGGTGTTTATCATGAAGTGTCAGCATTTCTGGGACAGCCCAGAGGAGTAAGGGAAAGGCTTCCCTTCTCCAACGTCCCAGGTATGGGCTGTGTCTGGACATTTCACATTCCATCTCCATCCTCTGCTCTCAGAACACTTCCCTTCTGGCCAGCTGGAGGGAACTCTTGCTTTCCTCAGAGCTGCAGCCTGTGCTGCTCTTTGGGAAGGTACTTCTGGAGCAGTGGTTTTTAGGACACCCCTCCCCATCCCTTTCTAGAATGTCAAAGCCCTGAATCACTTGTGAATTCACATTTTGCTTGGCTGCTCACAAGAGGTTTGGTGTCCCACTACCACCATTAGCCTGTGGTAATTAGTAACATCCCCTCACAGTATTGTTATTTCTGGCTAAGTTCCATTAACCAGGATGAACTAAACCATGAAGACCTGGGATGAGAAGTTTTTGTCCTGAACTGTCACTGGTCTGAACAATAAACAAACTGCAACAAGTCTCATAAATATTCATGAAGCATAACCAAGTAGTTTTAAACTCAAAAGCTGTCGTTGGGGAACATCAGAAGTGTGGTTTTAACTCATCAAAATCATAAAATATAGTTGGAAGTTTCACCCCATTACTCTGCTGTTCCTCAAGCTGAAAACAACCAAACTGGTTCAAATGATATTTATTGAAAGCTGTCCAGGCCAAGGCTTTGCCAGCAATTTCTACCTGTGACAGAGCCAGGTTTTATGGCTGGGTAATTAAACCTGTAAAAAGGAGTGTTTAGAACTGGAATAATGGCAGACCCTCATTGCAGCAGTGCTAGTGGGTGCTGTTACAATAATTAAAACCAGAGTAGAAAGCAGCTGTGCAGAGACTAATTCCAAGCAACCACATGTGATTTTTTTTGTGCCTTCTTCCCTCTCAGGAGACTCGCATGTTTGGTATTTTGCACAGAGATGCATTTTTATGGTAACTTGTTGAAGATTTTTTTAAGCATGAAATGAGATATTTTTAAATTTAACCTCAGAATTATTGCATCTAATTAAGAAGACTATTGTGGATAATGAGAGCCCAGAGAATTGCTTTTGTCACTGCAATGAAGCATCAGTCCATAACCCCTATGGTACATATATATAATCACTGAATGAATTCATGATCCATTAGCATTAGAAAACTGTTTAAAGTATACTTTGTGTACTCTTTATTTTAACTCAATTAAAGATATGACAACAGGGCTCAGAAGCACAAAAGACATGGATTGTCAGACTGGCTGATTTGCCAGGAATGTTCTCTCAGAACATATTCTCTGATGCTTTTTCCAGTCCAGTTTTAATTGAGTCAAATGATGAGGCTTTCATCACTTCCCTTGGGAACTTTTCCATCATCAGGATAGGGCTGCTTCTAATCCTCAGCTACAATTTACCTTTGTTCACCCCTTTCCATCATCCCCCAAACCCAGAAAGAGATGATCTTCCTCCATGCTGGTCATGGCCCTTTCTCATGTGGAAAGCATTGCTTTTAATGGACCTTAAAATTAAAAAGCACTTTCTTTTTTTTCTTCTTCCTTGAATTCAGTGCAGCTTTGGGTTACTTAAAGGCTGTTAGAAACTCAGTAGAGAGACCTCACACATCATTGTTTTTCAGGTTTGGGGTCTTTTTTTCAGAAATGCAGAACAGTGGCTGTTGTATTTTTACATTCTTCGTGACAACCTCATGGGTCTTTTATATGAAAAGCATTTAAATCCCAGAGACCAGCCCTCAATAGTTTATTTCACAAGCTTTGTGCTCTAACACACAGAACCCCCAGCAGTCTGGCACAAAGCTATTG
The DNA here is from genome assembly GCA_013401135.1 of Cettia cetti. Taxonomy (NCBI): domain Eukaryota; kingdom Metazoa; phylum Chordata; class Aves; order Passeriformes; family Sylviidae; genus Cettia; species Cettia cetti. The sequence goes on from VZUI01075551.1 coordinate 15,311, forward strand.
ACACCAAGGAAAATTCTCACATTGCCTTTGCAGGGTCAGAATCAGGCTTTAAAGGTGAGATTATTTTCCACGATTGCATGTGGCTTTCTCCATTTGTAGTGAGATCAGTAGGAAGAAGAACAGATCCATTGTTTTTGATGATAATGTGGTCACAAACTATACCAAGGTCTCTGGGTAGCAAGAAGGAGCCGTGCCAGCTTTCTTTGGAGAGTTGTCAAAATCTCTCAGTTAATAACAAATAAATGTATGTTAATTATGTGTGTGGTAATTTACACATCAGCTAAGAAAGGCTTTAGCCTGTGATGGTGCCTCCTGCCCACATGGTGCTTGTAAACAGTGTCCTGTGAAGCTCTTAGACACAGTATTAGTGCAGGAGCCTTTGGATGTGTCATCAAGGTGACATCCAAAATGACAAGCTGCTTGTCCAACCTGCCTGATCCCAGCAGCCTCACCTTTAAGGCTCCTCTGTCACAGGGCTCTGAGTTCTAAGAACCCCAAGAAGCTGTTGGATACCCATAACCCCAGATGTGCCACCTTCTCTCCAATCTACATCCTCTTTTTATGCTGAAATGAAGCAAAAACCCACATTGCATTAGGAGCTCTTCTTTCCTACCAGCCACCCCTCAGGCCATTGCTTTTTTTCTGCTCTTCCTCTCTTTTCCACTTGTCCCATATATTTGGAAATTATGCAATATAGACATGAATAATAATAACATATATTAATATTTCAGCTGGGTATTGCCTGTGTGGCATTTCAACAAGTTCAAGATATTTTAGCACTTATGTCAGGTATCCATACTTTTAAAATGGCATAATGGGAAACATTCTGTGCTTTGGAAATTCCTCCTTTTAACTATTTGGGTTCCATGTTAGTGTGGCTGGCTCCAGAAACCTGCTATAATAATTCAGCCCAGGCTCTGGGATTGTGGTTTGTTCTGATGGCCGTTTTTATTTATGTCATGCACACCACATTTTTAGAACCATATTGCTTTTGCTCATAAAAGCCACATGGCTATAAATCCAAAGTGTTAAAGTGTCTCCAAGGCTGGAATGTAAAATCAGTCTCAAGCCAGTGTCAAAGGACTTGGTTGACAGCAGGCTCATTTTCAGAAGGATCTTCCATTTTTTTATTGTATCCAACTGCTCCTCTAAACACTGAAATTGTCGGCAATGCTCCTTTGGTGGCATTTGAGAGTTGAGTGACTGTCACTCCTGCAGAAGGTAATGGCTCAAAATGCCTCCTTGGGAGTGAAGTCAGGAATACTAAATGCTGCAGAAAACCATGGAGAACTGAAATCCTCCACAAGAAAATCGAGCTTAAGCCACAACATTTCATAGGAGGGATCTGATCCAGCATCTCTGAGCTTGAAAAGTGACCTCTGGACCAGGAAAGGAACTGTTCAGGATACATTTCTGCAGTGTCCCAGGCTTCTTTGGAGAATAGTGTTTTTTGTGAAGGGGAGAATGAAGTAGGCACCAAATCTGTGTTGTGTTGGCAGATTAATTTACAAATTCCTAAATATTTGATTGCACACAATAGATTTTTAGGAGTTCAACTCAAAGTGAAAATGCTTGAAGAAAGGTAACTATGTCCACTGCTGCTTTCTCTCCATAGGTTGTCCATTCCTACACTGAGCATGTTTCAAGTGACAAGTTCCAAGAAATCATGGAATATCTCCATAAGTGTGCTGAGGACTTCCAAGAGGCAACAAAACATCATACGCGGAGGGAAATTTTTATTGACCTCTTCCACAATTGTGTTTATGGAAAGGTAGGCAAAGCAGCTCTCAGCCTAATTTCACTGTGGGCACGCTCCCAGTTTGGTATTTCTCTGGGTCACTGCTTGCTTTTTCTTTTTCTCAACTCTAGATTCTCTCTTTGTGCTTACTCAGCAGCATTTTAGAGAACAATAGCTGCTGCACTGTTGTGAAATTCATAGTTCTAAGACACAGAAACATCCAATAGCCTATTAACTGATGGCTAATTAGAAACTGATTTACCTAAACTGATGACTTGGGACTGATGTTAGGTGATTCTGGAGAAGAAATTAACCATGGCCTTTAATTCTAAAAAATTACCTGCTTCCACAGCACGTTCAGAATATTTCAGTGCCAATTCATCTATTCAGCCACTTTTCAGCAAGGCTAATCTGATGTAGATTGACTTTAACAAATGTGCACATTACTTCAATAATTACATATATTGCATTAATTATGTTGCATTACTTTATAGATCTGAAGGGCTTCTATCAATAAATCTCATAGTTAAAATTTAAAATGCAAAACAATCCACCTTTACAGCCTCTCTGAGAACAGTACTATGAACTTCAGCCACAGTTTATGGACAGGAAATTAAAATACAGTAAGTCAGTTACAGAGCTGGAAATGAAACTCAAAAGCCATAATTTGGTTTTCAGCAGCTTTAAACTCTATCTATCATCCTCTCAGTACACCTGCATCCCCATTATAAAGCAAACCAAAAAAGTGCTAGACTCATTAGAAAACCAGTAAATAGTAGGAACTGAAGAATCAATGGCATAAACTCTTGCTAAAAACTTGGGCTTCATCCAAAAAGTGTGGTATTTGTTATGAGTACCCTCAGTTTGGCAGTTGCTGGCTACTACAGAGCAAGCAGTTGCCCTAACCTTAGTTTTCTCCCCTACATAAATTTTATATTCCACGCAGCACTCCTCCAGCTATGCTTGCAGCGCCTACCCAGAGTGAACCGTGCTCTACAATGTCATGCTAATAATGTCATTACCGCCAAGAGAAAGGAATTACAGGGCTCGTTTCAACACCAATAGTGTGTTTTAGAGAATAGCAGGCAAGCTGCCGTTTCAGGGATGAGGGAAGAAATGTGTCTGCTTCCCAGCTAGGAGACATTTCACTTTCCTACGGCTCTGTCAAGAAGGGCTGTGATGGATCCTCCTGGCTACAGGAATATATAAACCCGAGTCTTGTCTTTGCCTCAGATTTCCAAAGGATCCCTTCTTTCCTTTCATGTTTTAAAGTGACTTTCTTCCCATTATTTCTGTGGCAGTAATCACCATCTCCATGCTGCTAATCCCAGTGGAATCTCAGAGGCAAAGAGCCAAAAACACTAACACAGGAGTGAGCAGCTATCAGCAATGATGCCACTGCTGTGGAAAAAAAACCTGATCAGAGCACAGAGTTGTGGTTTCCAGGCTCCGAGGTAGCCCTGCCCTGCAATTAGAGTTCACTAAAGTGTCATGTGGACCACGCAGCTCTTTTAAACGTGGCCTGGTTTATTTTGTAAAGTTCTACTGTACCCACAGGGGAGATAAAAATGCAAAGTAACCCAAGGACTTCTAGCGCCTGAATGTGATCCATTACCTGTAGAGCCCATTCTGCAAAGCACAGCAAAGCAGTTTCAGTTCCTAATTTCCATTTGTTTAGTAGCAGGCAGTTATTCCAGTTTGCATGGTGAGTGTGGCTGGCTGCCTCAATGAGCTGCAATTAGGGCCAGGGAGCTGAGAAAGCAGTGTTTAAATTACAGTCAAATTAGAAGGTATCCACATGATCATTATTATGATTTCAAATGCATGCATCCAGGATGGCAGCTCAGCAAGGACAGCCTGGACTATCCACTGCAGCAGAAACTTCCCAAGACAATCCCAGAACACAGTTGGATCACTGCTGTAATACCCCAAAAGGCAATGGCTCTGTGAATTTTTAGCTTATTGTCTCTGTACTCACTTGTATCAGTTTCTTTTATAACTATGCATTAATTTCCAGGGATGTTTTAAACATGGGATTTTTAAATGAAATTGAATTTAGTCAGAGATTAGTTTTCAAGCTAATGAAGTTTGAGACACTCCTGATTATCTTTTTTGCAGTACAGGAACAACAAAGTCTGCTTTCTCATGACCTTTTCTAAGTGTCTGTTCTTCTCTCTTGCTCACTAACAAACTCATTGTAGGGTTCAGGATACACACATCACATTTCCAGAAAAACAATCAAGTGATTAAACACTGACCTAGCCCTGATTAAATGGCAAGTCTGGTTTAGTCTGTGTTGCCAAAGGCATTACTCACAGGTCACAGAACATTGCTGAAAACAGCTGAGAATCATCACCTGCCAATATCTAGGTGACAGAAAAATTAGGTCAAGGTGTTTCAACTCCCTGGGCACTAAAGCTGCCCCAAGTTTTGGGCAGCTGTACAAACACAGATGGTTTTTTGTTGTGGAGAGCAGAGGCTGTACCTGTCCTGCTCACAAGGTGCAGCACGAAGGGCAGGTGGGCAGGAATCTGTCATCAGCCTCCTTAGTCACACACCAAGTGCAAAGAAAAGTCACCTTTTCTACTAAATTTAGGAACTGGGAAAAATAGCACAGCTGGGGAGGGGAGTTGGAAATGGTTTCTTCTCATCTATAGATGGCTGTACTGTGACATGTTCCTCCCAGGGTAAGTTGTAAGGAAAAGTGTCCTGAAATAACAGCAACTCCTGCTAAAATGTCAAATCTGTGTTAACTGGAAATGTTTAAATAAGTAAATAAATCCCTATTAGTATTTTACCATTTCAGATATGTAATCTATTTTTATATATTTACCTATTTTTATATAAAAATAAAATTATTGGATCCAAATAACAAAAAAAACCTCTTCAAGAATTTGAGTTAAATCCTCCAATTATATTATTTTAATATGACAGAAAGGTAACCGAATCCCAAAACAGCGTCCTTATTTTCTTTTTAATAATACTGCATTCATCTAGTCTCATTTTAATGACATAAAACTATGCATTAGTACTGCAAAGTTCAGGGCAACCAGCAGATGATTGTGACAAGTAACAGCTGAGGAAATCTGAATGGAAAATTAAGTGTGTGTAATGGAAATACTGAATGGAGGATCCAAATATTCCACAGTGATCCAGGAACACCTTCAAAAACGTTGTGTGTTTGTGCATCTCCTAAACAGATCAGAGCACAATCTGATATATTCAACTGAAAGACAAATAACAAGAAGAAATGTTTGCACAGGGGTGTCCAAGGTATCTGTATGTTAATGTCAGAAGATGTAGGGAATCTACATCTCATAAGTTTAGGGACAGAATTCTGTGATGCCATTTGTTGTTTCAAACCCACCCATAGTTGAAATTCAACCCCGATTTCCAGCATTTTTTTTTACCAGCAGAATTAAATTACCAGAGTCTGAAGCACTAAAATTGGACCAGATGGCTTCTTACATTTCAGTTCTGGTCCTTTCTGCAGAACTGGCAAAAACCCTTCCCTGTAGAGGAAGGTGCTGCAGTACCAGCAAATGTGATGTGTTCACTTAGTTCCAGCATTAACTTCACCAGTAGGTGAGATGTGTATCTCTGGGTTGTTTCTATATCCTCTGTTTTTAACTATTGGTGCCAATAATTACAGTTTTAGGTTATAAACAATGCAGTCATCTTGAGGTAATTTCCAGAAAAAAACCAGCAAATTCTTCCTTTATTTCTTTAGTCTAAGGGCAGGCAAAGTTCACAAGGAATTAAAAGCCTGGTGAATTTTACATTTTGCAGTTTTTAATCTAAGAACAAAATGTAAAAAGGAAATCAATAATTCAGATGGAAAACTACTCACTACAAATAATGAACTTAAGTAAATCTGTTTCCTAATTAACTACTTTATTTCACTAATGGGAGGGAGATTACAAAGGTGGCAGGGCTTAAATAATGACAACAGGAATACATCATAAAATGGAAAACTTGCAATCGTTTAGGTTTGCTTTACTTTTTAAACCCCACAATTTCCTGATTGGAAATGACCCATTTCATTGCCTTTTCCTGGGTTTATCGTCTGTGTACACACACCCTGAGCAACAAGGATTTAATAAACTCTGCACCTTCCTCTGCACTGGAACTGCTGAAACCTCTCTCACCTCTGTGGTCAAATGTCTATGAATTTTTAAAGGAAATTAGGGAGGTTGTCATAATAGCTCGGATTTTTGGACTAATTATGTTTCCAGGCCAATACATCACACTTCAAAGGAGATGACAGGGCACAAAACCAAACTACAATGTGCAGTCACTAAGGTAACACAGCACAGACCATAATACCTGAAAATTCTTCCATGGTACTGTCAGGCAATCAATATCTGTCCTGAGAGTATGAAATGTTGCAGCTTTGATCTTCACACGAAGAACTCCTTTGGCAGAACAGTTACAATTATCTCACTGTAATTTGTCAAGGACATGGAAGAGGAAGAGCCTGCAAAGTAATATGTGTGGGGCATTCCAGCTCAGCCCAGAAGAAATTTTTGCCTCTATGAAATAAATTAACTTCTTTGGAATTTGTAGTGATGTTCTGGTAATGGATAATTATCAGTCACAGGTAATTCTTGGCAAATGGTGCCTTTGTAGTGCTGCAAATGTTGATGTAAGTCACAAGAACCACAGGAAAACCCCAATGCTTGTAATACTTTTGTCTAGGTTGGTGTCTTGGATAGACAAAAGATACTGGCCCTGCTGAGAGACTTCTATGACAGAAAACCCATGACTGATGAATTTTGGAACCCCAGAGAATGTGAGTACATGGGATGTTTCAGTTGTGGTTAAAACATTGGGAGTCCACACAAGGCTGGATGGTTCAGATATGTTTTAGAGGTGTTACCAGAAATGAACAGAGACCAAAAAAGGACCCAAGTGTGTGCTGTAATTTACACACCAGAATTTGCAAGCATGTTTTGCAAACTGTGATGCAATGTTCAGAAATGCTTCAGCATTCAAAAGTTTTATTTGCTACAAAACTCTGAAGTACTTTTTGGGAAATAGAATTAAAGAAAGACTCTTCTGAAACAATTTTCTTTCTTACTGGGCAATATTAGAAGTTAATTTTGTGTTTGCACTAAAATACCTCCAGAAAGAAAAAGAAAAAATGCAGGGAATCATCTGCATGAAAGTAAATTATTTTAAAGATATTGGACATTAATTAATTGCTGAGATCAAATGCAAGGCAAATTACATCTCTCCTTCTTAGTGTAAAGAATGAATAAAATATTTATTTCAAAGGAAATGTGGTGTAACACATAGCCAGAAGTGCAGATCTCTGCAGGCAGACATAATTCTGAACTTTTGTGTTCCTGAGATGTGTCTTTGCAGAAGATACTTTCTGGTAGTTTGTATTTACTTGGCATTACCTTTTTTCTTTATATTTTCTTATGCAATATTAGAGAACATAAAACCAGTGCAAACTATCAGCTTACACATATTTTTCTGTTTTAGGGCCAATAATTGAGCTGCAAGATATTCATCTTATGAATTTCTGGGGAAGCCTTGGTGACCAGGAAGTTTGTGAGGAACTCAATGAAAATTTGGTCTTGTCTCAAACAGAAATTTCTGAGGGAGAGATTTTAGGAAATGAACATGTAGATGATGATAAGCAAGGGACTGACAGAATAAGCACCAGTGCAGGAGGAGTTGTTGAAGAATGGGCAAGTGGTGCTGAAGTGAGCAAGAAAGGTGAGGATGCTGTGTCAGCAGGGAAAAGCACTGGCCTTGAAGCTACTGATTTGGATGGAGATACCATCCACAGTGAGAAACCCAGCTCCAATGAAGACACCAAAACTGAGAGGGAAGCTGTTCCCTCTGCTGGGAACAGTCTCAGCACAGATGGAGAACCTGGATCTGGAAAACCAGAGGAAAACGTGGAAAAACTGGGTGGAGAGCCTGAGAGAGAAACAAAACCAGGAGATCATACCTCAGCCAGAGAACCTGGATCAGAAGAGCAAGTTAGTCAAGAGGACAGTGGAGTTACAGAGACAGCACCTGAAGCTACAAGCACGGCCTCAGGAGATGCTCCAGCTGCAGAGGCTGTGAAAGAAACCCCTGCAAGCAATGAGAGCCAGTCTGACCAACAGACAAGCTCAGAGACAAGACTGCAAGGTGAGGACCTTCTGCATGACCAGGGTAAAGTGTTCTTTTTTTCTGACAGACCTTGATAATTTTTAATGTATTTATTTGGATTGGTTTAACTATAGGGTGTTTTAAATCCATTTCAAAACCATGTGAGTGATTTCTGAGTAGAGAAGACCATAAGCTTTGCTATGTTCTCAGCAGGGTGTTTTCTGCCAAGGTTTCAGAGCTTATTCCTCTCACAGGACGGCAAGTGAGTCACTTTGCTGGTGATCTGTATTCAAGGTGCTGAGCAGACACTTTAATTCAAGTAGGGACTTTGTGAAGCAGCAGCATTTTATAATAAGGAGAAACTTTATGTTCTGTTTCACTCTGTAATATTACTATAGCAAGACAGGAACCTAAGCACATTAAATCTAGAAATTACTTAAATAACTTTTAGACTGTGACTGCCTATAGGGAGATGTATTATGAGATCATCTAGCAGGAACCTTTTATTTTAATCTCTCACTATGTTTCCAAAGGATGATCCTGCTTCATTGTCTAAAAAGGCCTTTGTTCTAGGAAGGCTGTGATCAGATAAATGTGTTTCAAAGAGGCATTTTCTTAAACATCCTAGAAGGCCCAACCTCCTTGCTAGCACTCTGTGAACACTCTTGTTTCTCATGGTTTAGAGCACTGCAAGAACTGGGTCTACATTGTCTGAGCAATCCAGTGACAGACTCTTTATGTCAAGGGTTGTAAAGCTGATGGTACAGCCCCCTGGTACCTACAGCTTTCTGTGGTAACTTCCAGTGCACAGCACTGCCCTGTCCTTCAGTCAGTCCCTGGGTGTGCATCCTGTTTGTCTGGGCCAGCAGTGCCTCAGTGAGGTCCTTGTCTCAGACAGCCCCTGCTGAGTAACAGCAATTCCAGCTCACCTGAGTCGGGTTTGACCTGGCTGTGGGATGGCACCCATGCCAGACTGCATCTGCAGAGCTGCTATTAGAACAGTATAAGCAGATTAAGGCCTTTACTCAGCATGGAGTCAGTCTGTATTCAGCTGTAATTTCCCTGGATAGGAAGTGCAGGATTGAGGGCTGTGTTGATAGCTGCCACGTGGTTGGCTTTAGGGCAGCATTTGGCCTCCTGTGACACACTGTGCTTTCTGCCTTTCAGACTCAGGTCCCAGCGTGGCAGAGATTCAGAACCACCAGGATTCCTGTACTAAGAGTTCCTTTGCTGCAAGCTGCCTCACCCTGCCACAGTTTGTACAGCTCATGGACAATTTTGTTGGTGAAGATGTTTCTCTGCCTATTGTGAAGAGGCTTACTGCATTTATCAAAGAAGAATACAAACAGACAAAAGAGGAAAAAATGAAACAACTAGAAAAAGTAAATATTGATAAGTTTTGCTGATCCCATGTCCAAACAAAAACCAAGCAAATGCCCACAGACACTTAGCAAAGTCAACTGTTAATCTGATGCTGGCAGAGCCCTCCACTTGCAGCCTTGCATCCTCTGTTCCTTCAGGAGACCTTTTACCCCTGTGTTTTCATACAGATGCTCCCTCCCTAGCCCTCAGCTCTGGAAGTGATGACAGACTCATCCTGTAAGAGGTTGTCTGTCCTAGAGCCGGATTCAGTGAGACAACAGTTGATAGCTAATTGTGAAAGAGCCCAAAACATTCCGTTCTGCTTATTCACCTTTATAATAGCCAAGAACCTGATCTCTGACCTGCTGCACTGGCATGTACACAGGAGGTTGTGGATGTTTGGGGAGGATTTTAAAACAAGTGTCTTTGGGTTTGCTATGTGCATGGCTGGATGTGAATGTGCAAGGGCTTCTTTGCGTTAAACTTACAAGGTGCTCTTGCCATGTGTTGAAAAAGAAATGGACAATTTCCTTCCTCATGCCCAGCATCCAGGTGCCTCATATCACTTCAGGTCTCTTTTGTGGTGCATTTCTCTAGCTGTGTTTTCCTCAGATCTCTTTCTGGTTTCCCTCTGTGCTGCTGACCTAATTTGAATGAGATATTGGATCTGACGGCTCCACAGTCCTCACATAACACAGCACACACTGCCAGTATTTTGGCCTTTGAGAGAATTCCACTCCAGCCAGTTATCCCTCTGTGCTGGGTTTAGAGGACAAATGGTAACATGTATTTGCTTGGAACCCACACACTTCAGGGCAGCACCAGAAAAATAACAGTGTACAGAATTATGAACTCAAATCTCGGGGTGTCTCTGACAAGGCTGTGGTTAGCTCTTGCTGGGGAGACATTTGTGTTCTGGGAAACTTGCACTTACCTGAGCTGACCTTAAATCCAGCACAGGCTTCATTTGTCCACTGTGAAATAGCTCTCTGCAGTGCTGGTCCTGCCTGATAAACAGAACTGTCACCTGTGTTTAGTGTTTCTAAGTTATCTCCCAGGTTTAATGATTCATCTCGAGGTTTGAGCCATGTATGTACAGATTAGGCCCTTAGGAATAATGTGATTGGCACAACCCCTGCAGAGTGTGTCCACACTTGTGTAGTGTCCAGCACCAGTGTCCAGGAGTTACCAAACACCAGCTGTTCCTCTGCTGCAGGTTCACCACACGTCTCACGTGGCCCAAAGGAAACAGCTTTTGGAGGCACTTTTTGAGAAGTGGGACAGGAGTGCATGTGGGTCTCTGGAGCTGGAAGAGGTGGTGGCTGCTCTGAGCACGTTTGAGGGAGGCATGGGAAAAGAGGCCTTGAAGAAGGGTAAGGAAAAATCTCTGCTCTGTGAGAAACAACACAGGAGACCTTCAGCCATTCAGTGACAGGGCTAACTAGGTTGTTGCAAGCACCAGTTTGGTTTTGCAGGCAGTCATAAGCATACACAGTATGAGGTGTAAAATGGAAAGGAACAGCTACCCAGACCTAGTTGTTAATGCATTGCTCCATCCCCTCGTCCTATGCAAGATTCCCAGGCAGAGAAGTAGCCTCATGTTTTAATAACACTGTTGAGTTGAAAAATTATTTCAGCTGTAACATGCAATGTATACCTGTGATATGGCAGTGAAAAAACACACATAAAGCCTGAGGACATGTTTGCACTTTTAGTTCAGTCCATCTGTGTTATCCAGCTATTTTTAATAGATACATTTTACTGTGCTTCCAGCAGGAATGTACCTCACAGGAGAGAACAGCTTTCCTTATGGATCTCAAATAGCCTGTAGTTATCCACACTGTCACACAGCTCACATGAATTACAGAGCAGCTTCGAGTATCACTTCTCTTTTGGGTGTTTCACTGCATAAACTTAACAAATTTGGTCTTTGATAGAGAAGACTTGGGTCCAGCAGAAGTGCTGCAGGTTCACCTGAACCTGTCTGGCAGCCTCATGCATATTAACATGTGGGCATAAGGTGCTCTGAAACTCTGTATTAGCAATTAAGAACATGTCTGCATGTGTGCTTGGGTGGAAAGGACTGGTTTTTTCATCTCCATGCTTGTCTTCATGCTGCTTGTTCTGCTTCAAATCACTAAAAGTGGCTCACTTTGGCAACCACCAGAATCTCTTTATCCTTTAGCTCACTGGAGGCAGCTGGTGGGGTGGGGAGCACACCAGCATTTCACAGTTAATCATCTGCAGGCTGTCCAGCCAGGAGAAACTGGCAGTTCACTGCTCTCTTGTATTCAAAGCATGCCAGAACATACCATGGAAATATGGAAGGGCACAGTCCCTTCCATGAAGGGCTCATAAACTAAAGGACAAATAAATAGAAAGGGAGCATAGCAAAATCAATACCACCTACCAGCAAACGTGAACTATTTCTAGCAGCCTCAACCTAATCTCTCAAGGACGTGGGACAAGCAAGTTTGGGGGAAGGGTTCACAGACATTGCACTTCTCCTGGATGCAAACACAGGGTAAAAAGTGGGTAGAAGAATTTGATTGTCCTTGTAAGGGCAAAGTGTAACATTAGATATAAAGGGGAAAAGAATTAATTTTGCTGTGGCTCAGTAGTGAAGGAAGTGATCATACCACATTCAACTTTATGTGTATTTTTTCTGCATCACCTTCTCCAAACTGAGGAGAAAGTGGAGGTAAAAATCTAAACATTTTATATGATAAAAAATTCTCCACCTTAGTTCTGTCAGAAAATCAGAAATTAAATTAGAATACTAAATGTTCCTTAGATGATGGGCTGGATAAGACAGCACTGAGCACTATGGCCCCACCATGATTGGGACCAAGTCAGTACTTGCTGCTTCTTCAGCTAATATCTATGAGGCACCTGTAGAGATCTAGTCTAACACCCTGCCATGAGCAAGGACATCGAGTCCAACAGGATTTGAAAACAGGATGCAGAAAAAATGATGGAAGCATCAGTCACAGAGGCATGAAGCCCGGGCTCTCGGAACCAGGCAGCGCCTGCACGTTCCTCAGGCTGTGCAAGAGCACCCCCGTGAGCCCAGAGCCGGGGCTGGGCAGAGCCTGCGCCGCGCTGGGACAGCTCGAACAGACCGGCTGCGGAGTTTAGCAGCACCAGGAGAGAATCCAGGGCTGGGCGGGATTCTTTCTCATAGGAGGAAGGCCGGCATCTAGAGAAAAGGGTGCGTCCAGTCTGGAAACTGGAGATTACCTGCCAGTGTGACCACTTCCATACAGGCGACAGCTGAAAGAAACCTAGAAGGATGGGCTGGATGGAGTCCACCCAAAAGCCTGTTTAGGTCTTGATTCATATTTTGCAAAACTGATTAATCAATTTTCCCTGTCTTATTTTCTATGTTTTTTCTTATTAGCAAAGGAACAGCTTTGCTCCCAATACCCACAGCTCAGTAGAGTGGGGAAATTATCTTCAAAGGCATTCCAGACTTTTCTTGAGTTAATTGCTTCCAAGTTCACTGGCAATGAGGATGAAACTATTGATAACTTGGTGAGATTCCTGACCACAAGTGTGGAACAAAGTCACGCTGAGAGCTTGCAAAGCTCAGCCAGGAAGAAATGGCTGCAGGACATCCAGCAAGCAGCTGAGAGCAGTGGAACAAGCATGGAGCCAGTGTACAAAACAGTGATTAGGGCCCTGTGCCAGGTAGGCATCCTTGCTCTGCCAGTACTGAAGGAATTTGGATATTTCATGGATAATTTTGTCTCACTTATGGAAGAGCTGACTCAGGTCAGATCTGGAAATCCATAGCTGTAGTTTTGGAGTTTCTGAAATGAAACACACCACAGTCAGTTTGGGACAAAGACAGTTAATTCGTAGTGGAAATAGTTTAATTTTTAATTTACAGCTGCAACTGTAGCTGTGTTTCCTCACCATTAAAATCCTCCTCAAATCCAAACTTCTCTCAGTGTAGCTGTTCTTGCAGTATTCTCAAGCTTTGTAAATGTGGCAGCTCTGGCTCTTGTTTGTTTTTTTCTTAAAGGAATCTCCTATTGGAGAAGAAATCCATAGGAGTTTTTCTTAGGCACAGATTATAGTTAGGGATTATTTTTCTATTTACTCCTCCCCATTACAACAGGAAAAAGGAAATCAGTTTCCCTTGCCAGTCAAAATACCCAGTGTTTGCTTGTGACAGGGTGCACTAGGCAGCCACAGCAGAGACTCAGCCACGTTGTGGAGTTGGTGACACAAAGTCAGTGACCCAGAGCAGCATCTCAGCAAAAATTAAACAAGTGCTAAATCCATTAAATTAGTGCCAGTGTCTAATGTACAGACTGTAATGGGGAACATTTGGTTGCTAGGACATGGAAGCCCATGGGGATAACAAGAGGTTCAGTGCATATATTGCCCTTTTGGAAGAGGACCAGCTCTCCCCAGAGCAGGGACAGGTTTGCCTGCGCTACGTGGCCTGCACTGCAGACGATGCTCCCCATGTCCTAAACCAGGTGCTGCACAGAGACATGAAAGGAGTCAGGTAAGAAAAGCTGCAAATGCCTGTTTATTTTCCTCTAAATGGTTTGGAATGTATGGGGCAGTGTTTGGGATGCACTGGAAACTAAGGTTGATGGAGTACTCCAGAGAGGAAATCTCCCAAGAGACTATTGTGGAATGATCCAATTTCCTATACATGCCCTTATACTCCATATGTTCTGCTTAGAACTGCTCTGTTTGGGATTTCACTCCTTTCCTTGGGGACATTAGCTCACAGTCTAATAAATCTCATCCTTTAGCAAATGTCTGTGGCATTGGGCCTACATTTTCTTCTTTAAAAATTAATTCTGTTATGCCAGTTTATATCCACAGGATATTTTTGAGAACAATGCCTTTCCTTCCCTAGTGTTTATGGTATAAACAGCTTTCATGCTTCTTCACTTGCCATTTCCAAAAGCCAGACATATTTATCTCTTTAAACATTGCTGCCTCTAACCTATTAAACGTAACTGCTGCTTGCTTCTGTATTCCTTTTAATTCCATTCATTAGCTGATGTTTTTAAAATATCCTAAGGATGATTTATTACCACTGCCTTTGGGATGCAAGTGGTAAATGTGGTATTGCTGAGTGTGGTCAGGGTATGGAGCTCACACCTTCCTTCTCTGATGCCAAAAAACAGGGAGAGCTCACAGCTGCAGTATTTACTGTTTCACTAAAGGTTTTCTGCTCCTCCTGACAAACCTCCTCATAAATTTATATTTCAGCTTTGCAGCCATTGACCAGGGAAAGCCAATCTATGTTCCAAAAGTTCAGCTCCATGGAAACATTCACTTCTGGAATTCTGACCGCCCTGTGGAGGAGAGGAAAGGTTCACTCCTGGTGCTGCCCTTATATGATGCTCACTGGAGAGTTTTTGGCATTCTAGGACTTGACACTCTTAGGGACCAGTGTCAGAAATCCATCTTCCTAACCCATGAGATCGCTTTCTACGAGGTGGGCACCACCAGAAAGCAGTTTGTTACACCAACCTGCAAAAAACTTCTGAATTTTACATGCTTGTTCTGAGTAAATGTAAGATGTATGACTAAAAAAATATCTATGGGTCCCCTTCTCCAGTATATGGTGAAAGTGGTGTAAGGAGAGCACCTTATCAGTAGCCTCCTGATTAGCATCTTATCTGAAATTTATTATGAGGTATCACTTCATCAATAATTTATTTAATCTTCTCCTGACTAGGACGTTAATTGACCTATTGTGCAAAGTCCAAAGGTAGCAGCTTCTATTTCCTGAAGCTCTCAATCTCATATTTGTGTTCATTTCTATAAAATTACATGAAACCTTACTTTTTATGTGGTAGAATAATTATAAGTGACAACTGTCCAGATTTCTTTGGGATCAGCCTCACTGTGGATGCATCATCTGGGCAGCAGGGAGCGCAGCAAGCCAACCTTACCAGTCCATTTTGCTATTTCCACTGACAATCAGCTCTGTCTGGTTAAGGACTTGGCTGTGACCGGTACTGAGTACTTCAGGGCATTATTTGCTAAGGGACATTTCACAGTCACTTTTCCGTGTTACAAATTCTGATTAAAGCAATTTGTTACAACATGAACATTTCTCCAGCTTTTTTCTCCCAAATTGTGTGGAATTGTCTGGCTCACTTGAAGGATTCTGCTTTCACAGGGAGTTTGCCATGCATTCAGCAAAGCCTACCACCATATCTGTATGCAGGAAAATGTCCTACAAGTGGATGACACTGCTCTGGACTGGTTGTATCCCAGGACACCCAGCATCCACACTGTCACAATCTATCTGGTGGCACCTGGCAAAGACAAGGTACTGCAGAGAAAAGGTCTGTAATCATCAGGGGCTGAAAGGCTGCTTTAGAGAGGAAGTGCCATCTCCAGCTGCCTGTGTTTTTCCAGTGGTTTTATCATTAAAGCTGAAGCCTGCACAAGATTCTTGTGCCTGCTCGTGCAACAAAAGGGCTACAAAAGCAGAGAGGGAAGAGTCCCTCTGTAAAGGAGACCCCTCTTCATTGTTTTCATCCTCCCATGTAAAAGAATTCAAGAGCACTGCTAGTATAACCCTTTCTCCACGTGAAAAGGACTATTCTACTTCAGTGCTCACTGCTGCATAGCAACCAATAGAGCAGAACCCCACACCCATCCATCCATCCATAGCTTTGCTGTCTGGCACTTCCACTAAAGGAAATGCTTCTCTTTGGATATCCTCTGCCTGTCAAAATTATGGTATTTTATAGGGACAAGAGAATGTATCAGCTAATTTATTAGCTCTTTGTTCTGAACTTATGTCAGCAGCCAAGATGTAAATACAGCTCAGGAACTGACTGGTTCCC
Source organism: Cettia cetti (assembly GCA_013401135.1). Lineage (NCBI taxonomy): Eukaryota > Metazoa > Chordata > Aves > Passeriformes > Sylviidae > Cettia > Cettia cetti. The sequence goes on from VZUI01075551.1 coordinate 31,358, forward strand.
AATTAGCCAGATTGTAAAGGCATCCCCACTCCATGCAGGTCATATTCCAGTTGTTCAGCAGGCACTGGGAAGCTTGTCACTTCGTGTACCAGTGAGTTAAGAAGACAGAAAGTGTATGCAATATTTAGGACTGATCCTGTGTCATCCCAAACTCTGTATATCTGCTGCAGTCATAATTCAGCTGCTTCCTCTGATAAGCATGGCTTATGTTGGCAGTGCTCTGTTGTCATTTCAGGCTCGGCACTGTTCCCTTGTTAGCTGCCTGATAGCCAGGTCACTGGCTCCCCTCTCTGCTTTCATGTGTCAAGACACACTGACACAAACATGGCACGAGAAAGAACTGCAAGAAGATGGGAAAAAGAATGGAAACCTCTTAAGTCTGTGGGTGTTCCTCAGTGTGGAGCCTGGGGGGGATTAAATAGTCTGGCTGAGGGAAGTCCAGGGCACATTCTTCACACATCTCTGGGAATAAAACTAAGCAGTGTTTGGAGATGTCTTTAAACAATCCCATTGCTCTTGAATGTACATGGGAGTTTTCTATAAGAAACCATTTCCTCCCTCTCCAACCCTCAAAATATCTGTTCCTTTCTTGGATGCAGCTAAACCTTTCTTTTCTCTCTGGCAGAACTATGCACTGTACAAAGTGATCACTACAGATAACACAGGACAAAAGGAAATCCACAGCTCTCCTGTTGTTCTCCTCAGAGAGGAAAACCTCCTCAGGTACGCCCCAGCACCTGAAATGGGGCTGGTCCCCTCTGCTCCGTAACTCACCCTGCATCAGGCTGACCCACTTTACCTGAAGCCCTGAGAGTGTCTGCAGCTCTCTCCCTATCAAGGCTTTGGGTGTGTATGCACATGGCACTGAACTGTGAAGGGCTGATGAGTATTTTCTCTTTGACTTTAGGCTGCAAAAACTTCTGACTTAATGCTTACCAGCTGAGCTGCCAAGATTACAGCCCACACTGAACCATTTTGCTCTTTAGAATAATCTGTATTTTTTCCTGGCCATATTAGTCTCATTTCCTTTAATTCTCTGTTTTCTTCCACTGCCAAGATCCTCGCAGACTTGTCTTTTAAGCATATCATCCTTGTTGTCAAAGTTGCTTGAACAGCCATTTGCTGTTCCAGCAGCTGTTTTTACTTTTTATAAAACTGTCTACAACAAACGTCAATGCAGTTAGAAACAGCAAACTGCTTTTAAAACAAGATTTGTTAAATTCTCATGATTTTCAGCAATCACCTTGGCTAAGCAATATTGTGTTCCAAATGTATTTTTTCCTTTGTGTACATGCCTTGAATGATACTTAGAGCTGTGCAAATTTCAGTTCAAGGAAACAAACTATGATTTAGTAATGCTTTATTTTAACAACAAGAGATGAATGGCATCTTAAATATGCCAAGTAAATCACCAAAACAAACCAGGATGGTAAACCCCAGCACATTTCATTTCAGAGATTACCTGTTCAAGTGCAAAGACAGTTCAGAGGTCACTCTCATTTCTGTCTATGGAGAACACCACATTGCAGTACCTCTCCATGACCTATCAAGACAAACTCTCTGCATATTTGATATCAGCATTGGACAGCACAAGAAATTACCACCTCAGGAACAGAAAGACCTGCAGAAAATGCTAAAGATGACCCAAGCTGCCTTCTCAGAGATCCTGCGGAGCCTTCTAGAGGAAACACAACCAACACAAGTGCTGGGTATCATGCATATAGATGTGAGATAGTTTTTTGGGGTGAAATTAGGAATTTCAGTTAAACTATATTAAAAGTATCATTCCTACAAGTATGGAAAGACAAATACAACTCCTTGGTATATATAAACCACTCCTCAGAGCTTAGCAGAGTAGAGAATGGGCAGATTTTAACTCTGACTGCAGGGTATTTAGTGCTGAAATCAAAGGTGTGAAGCAGATATCTTGTTGCCCTCAGAGATCTATCATATAGACTGTCAGTCAGTGATGTAAGTCCTGAGCAGCAGATGTTTCTGAGCAGCTTCTTGAGAGGTTTGGTTTTGATTGCAGAGGCAGAACGTGTGGCAAACATGAGGCATGCAGGGATTCTGTTCCACCAGTTCATGCTGCAGGAGCTGCGTGAGTGTGTCCAGAAACTCAATGCTGAGAGCTTTGCTGGAATGAGGAGCTGGGCAGAACCCCCAGCTCTGGTGCATGATGTAGTTAAGGCTGTGCTGCTGCTTTTGCATCCAGACTGGAAGGGCTCAGAGGCGACTGAGAGCTGGAGTCAGTGTAAACTGGTGAGAATTCAAATTGTTGAGAGTTTGTTTTCTATTCTTCCTCCTCCAAGAAGATGCAGTGGAATTTGCCAAGGGGGAAATGGCAGTGAAATAATTCATTACCTATAGATTTCCTATATGTTTCTCATCTATCTTTCATTCTGTACGCTTTTCACAAACACCCTAATCTTTTTGCTCTCTGCATTGCAGAAACTCGATGACAATTTGATTCAGGAGATTTATTGCTTTGATCCAACTGCTTCATCTGTGCAAGTTCAAACAGAAATGCTGCTGGACCTCATCACTGGTAAATATTATAAACCCATTGTGAGGTTACCAGACACAGTTCAAAAATGAAACCATGTTGATGGCAACATTCAGCTGAGTGCTTTTAAGGGCCTTATTTCAGAAATTAACTTTGATTTCACAATAAGTTAAACAGCAGACAACGGGTCCTAAATATCTGCAGTCTTTTTTGGTCAATAGAAATCAACCTGTTAAATTAAGACTCAAAATTCACTGCCTTCAGTAAAGGGGAGCAGATCAGCTTTGAAACCTTCCAGAACAAGTGATCTCATTGTAAACCTGATAAGCGTGAAGAATGAGAGTTCTTTTGGCAAGTAATATGTAAAGACTTAGGAAGAATGATGGCTCTTTTAGCAAGCAAATCTGCTTCAGACCTCTGTGCCCTGCCCTAGGGACTGACCCATCTCCAAACAGGAACACACAGTGTGAGCCCTCCTCTTCGTAAACACCATCTGCCACGTGCTTAATGCACTCATGGGCCATAGACAGGTTTAATGAATGTGAGCTTTTTTCGGTGCCAGAGCAGTCAAGAGGCTGTTATTATTATTTGCAATATCTCTGCAAGAGAAATTACTTGTTCTTGTTGAGATCTCTCTCTTCAGGATCTAATACCAGTCTGAGAGGCCTGTTAAAAGCCAAACGTGGACAAGAGTTATTACTTTAGCTGGGGATATTTATCAACAGTACCCTGCCTGCTGATAAAGAGTAAACACTTGAGGCAGTCATAGTTCCTTTTCATGTGTTCTCCTCATATATATTAAACTAATTCACTGGAAAGAACAAAACAGGCCTAGAGCCTCCAGTTTTCCTACAGCTAGGGACACTGATGTAATTAGATTAAAGAATGTAGCTTTGGAAACTGTAGGTGTGCTAGGAAAAATTGGTTTCCCAGGATGGAATCTATTCTGAGAGAGCAGTGTCAGATCAGGAGTGTGAATGCAGGTATAATTCACAGTTATGGGAATTCCTTAAAAACGAACATCAGGTCATGTTCCATATATAAGTGCTGGTTTAGCAATAAAATATAGCAGAGCACTTTGTACAACAGGGCACACCCCACAAAATAAGATAAATTATAGTGGAAAATCAACACTTGACAGGTCACTGTCACAGTATAGCTGTGTGCTTTTCAAAGCATCACCATTCCTGGAATCACTGGATTCAGGGTAAACTCTGCTGAGGGGATGATCTTCTGCTCTTGTGGCAACACTGCTCACAGTTTTGACTTTCCCTGTTGTATTTACAGCTGGTTTTTTGTTCCAGGTGTCCCTCAAGCAGCAGCGTGGCAGCAGGACTCTGCTCCAGCTGAATACCTGTACCAGTGGCTTCACACCTGCCTGGTGCTGGCAGATATCTCAAAGAGCCAACACACTGAAAAACAACATCCTTAGCCCCTTTTGGCATCCAGTTCTAGTGTGCCTCCAATTAAATATCTTAATTTCTCATCTAACCCTCGTGATTCTGCTGTTTCACATATTTTATTAAATTAACTGTTGAATTTCTATTTTTTATGCACAGGCACTAGTATTTGTTGTTAAAATCGCTTAAATCTGTTCAGGATTATTAGTTAAGATGATAGGGAAACTGTTAAGGATTGTCGAGAAAAAGCAATAGAAACATTAAAGGGAAGAATTTTGCCAGTATAGCTACTGAATTTTAAAGGCTTAATCAAAGTTTTATGGGGTTTTTAAATTAATTCTGATGGGAAAATGAGAGGCAAGGACATCTTTATGGCTCCCAAGTTACAATGCTCATAAATGACACAGCATTAATTTTCAAGGTTCAGTCTCCTTAAAGGACCTTTTACAAATAATTTTAAATAAGGGTTGTTAATCAGCATTTTGTAACGTTCTTCTGAACACGATTCAGAAAAGCCCAACACTATTAATGTAACACAAAAAGCATTCTTATTGGGCTAAATCTTGATATTACAGCAACTGCACTGTCTGCAGTGAGATTTCATCTTTCCAATAACGTCCCTTTTGGCCGAATCACTTTTTTAATAACATTTTGGGAAATTAAACTCTTCTTTCAGTCTTTAACGGGAAACAAATGACAGGTCGGTGATGGCTGGGGGAGAACCAGCGTGGCCCGGGGATCGGCGACCACCGGCGGCCCCGGGAGCACCTCGGGGGCTTTTCCCCTCAGGGCTTCTCCCTCAGGGACCTTTCCCGAGACGCCCCCGGCTCCCCGCGCTGCTCCCCTCAGGGAGCGCCCGCCATCGCCCTTCCCTGATCAGCACTTTCGCCCCTCGACAACGAGCTGTTAAAAAAAAATCCCCCGGGGCCTCCAGCCCCCTTTGCCCGCTCTCCGCTTCCCTCCCGGAGCGGGCCCGCGGCACGGGGCCGGAGGAGCCGCCGGGGCGGGCGGGGAAAGCGTGTGGGGAGGACTCGGCCGCGAGGAATCTGCGGACGGGGAACGGCAGCGGCTGCGCGGGGGAGGCGGCCGGACAAGATGGCGGCGCTGGGCAAGCAGTGAGTGCCGGCAGGGCCGGGGCGGGCGGGCCCCGCCGGGCCGGGGGCAGCGCCCGGGGGGATGCGGGGCCGGCGCTGAGGGCGGGGGCCAGCGCCGGAAAACTCTTGCCCAGGGACTCGCTTGTCCCAGGTGTCCGCCGCGCGGCCTCGCTGTGTTGGCCTGTGTTTAAAACTGTGTTTATTAAAAACAAGCAGAACTCAAACAGCGGGTTGGCGCTTGAGGGTGCGGCGGTGTTGCCCGGGGGTGTTTTTCAGTTTTACAGAGGAGAATTTCCACAGTGTTCCCTCACGCTTCCCACCCTCGGGCACAGGCCCCGCAGCCGGGGCTCTGCTGGGCCTGCACGGCCGGGTCAGACGGAGCTGAGGCGGGTTCGGGGCTGACGGAAGCAAACAGCGGTCACAGGGGTGCTGTGGGACCCCCACAGTGCGGGGTGCTCCAGGGCGGGTCAGCCATACACGCTGTGACGGGCTGTTGGCTCGGTGATTGACTCAGGGAAAAGCAGGTGGGCAAGAAATCCCCGATTTAGAGGTTGCTCTGCACCGAAAGGAAGTGGATTTAGCACAAAAATGGACTTTTTCAGCAGAAGAGTTGTTCGTGTATGATTAATATATCTCAGCGCGACGTAATCTGGCTGTAAATCTTGTCTTTTGCCGTAGCATCTCTGGTTACTTTGGTAGCAAAACATGAAATTACAGCACTGCAAACCTAGCCATGGAATAGTGCCTGGTATAGACTAAGACTAAATCTCTTCAGATTAAACAGTAATTTCTTACTTCTCTGAGAGAGAAAAGAAAATTACTTGGAGAACTCTGAACAAGAGGAATTTGTGCCCTAATTTAGGATAATCATTGCATCCAGAAGCTTTGTATGGCAAAAGACAGCAGTAGCTCTGGTAGAAGCTGGCAGGTGTGCTCTGCTGCAAAAGCTGCTCACATATAGCTTCAATACATAATGTTGATGCTGACTTTTTACTTTTCAAATGGTAAATGGAATATTTTTGATTTGCAACATACTATGTTGCAAGTGATGCTAAAGTTAACTTTTTTTCCCCCCCTCTAGATATGGGCTTATTATGCCAAAAAAGTTGCCACAGAAAAATCTTGCTTCAAAGAAGCTCTCGGTGTTTGAAGATGAGTCAGATGAAGAGGTCAGTTTAACCATTTTCTTCTGAAATTTGCCCGGTATTCTGCAAATTTATTTGTGTCCAACCCATAATGGCTGCCTCAGGTTTTGGCAGTGTCATTAGGATATGTGTCATCATTTTGGATTTGGGTGTGAAATATGATCTGTATTTTCTTTAGTACACATTACATGGAAGTGATGATTTTTTTGTTACTTTCTGGCAACTCTTCCAGAAGTTCAACACAGGCGGCAGCCTGTTTGCCAGAGTTAACTGTATCTTGTAAAGAGATTTGTTGGCTGTCACTGATGAATACCTGCAAATAGAAAGACCAACAGGTCAACAGGTCTCACTCAAATACTGATTTTGAAGTGTGGTACTTATGTGTGTTTTATCCTTTAGCTCATTCCCAAATTTGATGTAATTGATTTTATGATGTTCATCCTGGGAACAAAAGCAAAGCTGTACAACCAGAAAGTTCTATAGCAAGAGAGGATGTTGTGTCAGAGTGTTCTTTTCTATAATCTATAATTTTTAATTAAAGTATTGAGTTCAAAATACTTGCTGTGTTCCTGGCCCAGTAGAGGGCACTGTGTGGTGTGTAAATTCCACCTGGATGTGCTGCTGGAAGCGCGGGAAGTGCCCAGGAATGGGCTGGGGTATGGGCTGGGGCCCTTACAGAACCCTGAGCTACAAATATGTTCTTTCCTCCCTGGAGCTTCACTTCATGCTTGTCCTTCTGTGTGGTCGAGAAAAACAATGCTAATAAAACATCAAATAATTTTAGTCGGTTTCTGACTCACCAAAATATTTACTTTTAAAATCTATTTTTATTTTAATGAGCTAGCAGTTGTTAATTTTATCTCACAGAAAGCCCGAATTTAGCAATTCCCAGCCCCTGTGTATCTGATTCCATTACCAAATCTGGAATGTTGCTGTTGAAGGTGTCTGAGCTCCTGTTTTACAGGGCATGAAAAGGCTGAGGGCCTTTCTAGTGATGAAACATGAAACTGCCTCAGTGCAGCTTACAGGAATCAGGACAGGAATGTGTTTTAAATCCTCTCACTTAGCTGTGATCCTCAGATCCACTATAAAGAGAGGCTTTCCTTTAGGTACCACTGCTGGAGATGGTAATGGAGCATTTTCCTTGTTGGATGGGACTTGGTGTCTTTCTCTGCATTAAGGAGCTGACCCTACATTTACCATATCCCAGGAATAAACCTCATTTAATCTGTTGTCATTAAATGTTATGTGGTAGGTCTGGGAACTTTGCTGGGGGCTGTCTTGGTTTCTTCACTTTTTCATTTTCTCTTAATATCTACACATTGAAACAGAAGAATGCATGCTAATAATTCTAGTAAAAATAACATATGATGCTGTCTGCTGACTTCTAGCTTAACAGCTCAAGTATCCTGCCTTTCAGAAAAGCTGACAGATTCACTGTCAGAGTCTGTTACAAAAGCTCTTAAAAGTTGTTGTGCTCATCAGTATGGTACATATCCAGCAAAAAGTGAGAATCTCATAACTGCCTTTATCAAAGAAGATTGTTTTTTTAAAAAAATCAGAATTACTTTATTAGTTCAGTAATGATTTCAGAGCTTTTCAAGATAAGGAGCAGCATTTGGGAGGGGTTTCATTTCCTGTCTGCTACCTTATCAGTCAGAACTACATCTCAAATGTCTGGAGATTATGTATTTTTAACTGAGCTCTAATAAAGTTTGTGCTGGGAAATCAGCACACCTGACTTGTCTGTGATTATATATTAGATACCAAACTTCTGCTCCCTTTTTTTTTTTTAATGTTACTGTGCATTTTTCACTCAAATTTTGCCTCTACCCTTGCTGAAGAAATTCGGATGTTTTTTCCTTGTGGTTAATACATTAATGACTGTTAGTTGCTGAAGATAGTCTTTGTGTTAGTTCATAAGAAACAGAGCATCTGGGATGGAAATTTTCTGGAAATGCAATGTTGACTGGGAAAAAGTGCCTTGTCAGTCTGTGTGATGTTCATTGTTCCTTTTTATTTTTGGTATTTAGTTGAAATTATCTCTGGTACAGCAGATAAAATTTCTGTTTTGTGATTGCACCAAAATTACCCAGCATATGTTCCTGTACTGTACCAGTCTTTCAAAACGGATTTGTTAATACAGGATGAAGAAAATAACTTCTCCATAGACCTCAGTAGGTGCTAAATTTGGGAGAGAAATTGTGGAGCCAGTGTGAACAATTCTGTGAATGTATCAGCTGGATTTGGTGGTTTTTTTAGTGACCACCTAAAAGATAAATGAAATGTTTAAGCAGGCAGAAGCTGAAAATAAGCAGCAAACTCTATCTTCTTGTAGGCTCAGATTTTTGGTTTTGCTTATGGATCCTTCCATTCCCTTTGCAGCTCTTCAAGAGTCTGACTAAAAGGATTTGCTGAGTAGTTGATGCTGGTGCTGGCCAGAGTTTATGCAACAGTTTTCATGCAAAGTAAGACTGTGTAGAGTAAAGGGGCTCCTAGAAAAGAGTTTTCTGAGAAGGAGGAAGTGGAAAAGAGTAGCTCAAGATGATGTATGTAAAATCAAGAATAATTCAAAGAAGTAAGGTGATGTTGCCATTTCTCATAATATGAGCATTAGGTTCCATTATGGAGTTACCAAATAACTGGTTTATTCGAAACAAAAGGAAGTTGTGTAGTTAAGGTGTGGAACTCCAGGATACTGTGACATGGTCAGCAGGTTAAATGGATTCAGAAATGGATTAGTCAAATTAAGGGATGCTCTTGTGTCAAACAATGGTTCAGGTGCATCCTCCAGTTCAGGAAGTCCTTGATCTGGTTTCTGGAAACTAGGATGGAATGCTGAGGAAAGCTAATTCTGTGTACATGACTTATTTTTCATGTTCATTCTCTTGATCTTCTGCAAGTAACAGAATAGTAGAGTAGACTCATACAGTGTGTGAATCAAGAGGAATCTGTTGCCTGATGTGATTTTTTGGTTTTTAGCTCTATGAAGACTGGATTTTCATGTGCAGGTTGTATTTGGATTGTACAGTTCTCTGTGAGGGTGGGCCATAAGGATTTACTCCTAAATCCATGTATATGAGGGTATAAATAGCTCATTTTAGAGTGAGAAGGGCTAAGAAATGGAGAGACTCATGAGAAGTGTTAGCAGATTAGGGTAATTTCTTGCTTGCTTTTTTTTTTTTTTTTTAAATAAACCTTTCAGTTGTGTACAAGCTATCTTCCATGGTCTGGTAGCAGTGGTAGACTGGAGAGCCTCATTTCTCAGAGTTTCTTGATTTGCATGGATTCTATGTCCTTTCACAGGATAGGGTTAATTTTTTTTCTTGTTCCAAAAAATATTGAACTATAAGCTTTGTGCTTCAGAAGAATGGCTTGGCTTGAGGGAGGGAAAAAGCATGAGACAGATTGCTGAGCTTATAGGGCCTTTAATAAATGGGCAGTTGATAAGTAAAACAATACAAAAGGACGGGAAGTTCTCATCTGTCAGGGCTCACAGCACAGCAGGAAATTGTCCACCATAAACCACTGGGGAAGGTGTTTGTTTTCTGTAAACTTACTGCCAGTCTGGAGAAATGGCAGATGGACCTCTTTACCATCATGTGTCCACTAATGAGGATTGTGTATTACTTTAGTGTTTACCTGATCTTTATAGATCAGTGCATTTATTCCATGTAGGCAGATAAGGAAAACATTCTAAGCAGGCTTTCAAATATTTTGGTGACATAGAGCTTATTCTGTAAATATAACTGCAGAATCTGTTTTGGTTTTCACTGAGCCCCTGCTTTCTGGAATAATGCAGGGGAAATTCTTCACTGTTGAGGTACCTTTCTGTTAAACCAGTGTAAGAGTTTCCCACAGGGGAAGCCTTCAGGATGACCTTCAAGATGTCAAACTAAGGACCATCTTCTTTCCCAAGAACCAGGAGGAAATCGAGATTTTTCTATGTAATGCTGATGCTAATTTTAAATGGCTGTTTGTGGTTTATACTGCCTCATCTACAGCCTTTTCAAAAGGAGGTGTATGTCATAAAATTAAGTACAGTGCTGTAAACTATTTCTGAACATGAGTTCTTCAATGTTGAAAGCAGAGGTAAATACGAGATGAATGAAGCCAGGTTCTTGTAGGTTTTAAACTAAATAATCCACTATCTACTTCCCTCAGTCAACAAACCAGATACATAAATAAATGAGAGACTCTATCCAGTTCTAGTCCAAATAATCAAGCTGCAGCAGGCAGGGTGTAGTCCCTGATGCCACAGCCAGCTCTGTGTGTTGCTCGTGTCTGTCAGCTCAGCTTCCCGAAGCCTGGGCTGCTTCCTTACCTGGTTGTCTGCACCTGGGTAATAGAAAGCAGCTGTTTTCTAGTGATGAGCACAGAACCAGTGCAGGGCATTTCTTCCATAAAGTGCACATCACGTTTTCCCTTTATTAGCCACAGGGTTTAACATTTTGAAAGCAGAGATGGATTTAATCTAACTCTGTATTTAGCAATTATAGCACCAGAAAAAGTGGGAATATGTACCCCACTTTTTGAGTTCCCCTTTTTGCCTTGTCTGAGTCCTTTGCTTTGAGTGAGCTAGGAAGGAATATTTTGAATGTTCTGTGTTTCAGGGGGTTTTGGTTGTAGTATTACTTATGAAAGTACAGGTGAGCAAAGGTCTAGAGTATCTGGAGGTCAGTGGATTCTGTTGTATGATACCATATGTACTTCTCCAAATCATGACAGTGTTACCTTAGCACCTCCTCTTGCTGAGTCTAGATTTACTTGGTCCTCCTCTTAGATACTACCTTTGGGCATTTTAAAAAAGTAAAAGCCACAGAGAAGTTTGCAAGTATTTTTGCTATTTCTGGTTTCCATAGCAGAAAAAAAAAATCCCTTAGAGGTGATCACTGTCTGTACCTGTTTGTTAGTCCCATCCTGGGTGGGTGACAGAGACCCCAAAGACACCAGGTGTTCCTGTGGGGTTTGTGAAAATGCCAGCTGGGTAAAGGGACAGAAATGGATAAGAATTTGTGATTTTAGTCTTTCCCAGTGCCAGGGAGGAACTGGGTGCTCAGCACAGGGCCAGTGTCTGCTCACACAGCACTGCCCACGGGCAAAATCAAGCAGGCACCTCTGAGGAGGGAAGAGAGAGAGTGCACAGAGTCACGTATCATGAAACTCCATCCCTTCACAGCTTCCCTGTTTCTGAAATTAACCAGTGAGAAAAAAAAAAAAGATTTGCACTGTTTGCAGTCTGTCCTGTAGAAAATTGTGGAAAAGCACTTGGTGTTTTTCCCTGTTGACACATCTGTTAAGGTTTTAATAGGATAAGAAAGAGGGGTCATGGCATGTTATTATTTTATTTTAAACATCAAATGAATTTTAAAGCCTTCATGTTCAGGGGATCTGTTTGAATTTAGATGGTGCTAATTCTATTTGATTTCAGAAGATCTTAGTTCCTGCTGCCAAGCTCGCTACTACTTGGTTTTCATTTTTTAATTTTATTAAGAATGAATTACAGAATCTCTTTGCCTTCTTTAAATGTGACACAGAACATGTATTAGTCAAAGTTGCAAAACTTGGGAAGCTGCCAAAATGCAAAAGGATTTTTCCTTCCTATTTCTGCTTTTTAAGATTAAGAGATATTTAATTACATAAACAAGGATACAAGTCCTGCCATTATAGTGGATCTGTTTAATAAACACTATTATCTATTGTTTGACAAAAGATAGATATGTAGTTTAGGTCAAAACTAACTAAAAGAAAAAAGTAAATAAAATGCAAAGCTTTATTTGTAAAAGACAGTATGATTAGAAAACATATTTTCAGTAGGGATCTGTTTCTTCTTAGGGAAGACTAGTATTTCTATTTTCTGGCATGTTAATCTTGAGAAATTAAACAGTAACATTTGAAGTGCATGCTGTTTAGCTGTGTTCTTATTTTTGTAAATACACAACTAATGATACAAATGAGACTGGAAATAAGTACCAAATCCTTGCAGATTTTTGTAATTAACTATGAATACAGTTTTTCTTTTTTTCATGTCATGTTCAATATCTCTGCTTGTGACTGGTACATCTATGATGGACATGCAGGAAGGATTCAGTATTTTATGAATCACACCTGTCTATAATTGGGCTATTATATGGTTGTTTGTTAGAATGATAGAAAATTTTCTGTGTCAATGTAACTAATTTTGTTTCTTCATTGCATCCCTCCTACAGCCAACTGTTGGGGAAAGTCTTCAAAAAGAAGCATTGAAAAAGCAAGCAATGAAACAGGTAAGGGACTGTTTTTAATTTACTCTCAGTGTTCTGATGGGTAAGTTTATACTATAGATCTGTTTAAATTACAGTATAGAAATCAAATATTTAAAAATAGCAAAGATTTCATTATTATTGTTATTTTGATATCTTTTCTTCTCCTCCTCCCTGTTTTTGTTTTAGACTAAATTGGAGATTCAGAAGGCTTTAGAAGAAGATGCTACAGTATATGAATATGACAGTATTTACGATGAAATGCAGCAGAAGAAGAAAGAAAGCAGTGCCAGAATGTTAGCTGGAAATGATGACAAAAAGGTCAATACCTGAGACTGTATCTTGTCTGTCCAGCTCTGTCTCCTTGGGGTAACCATGACTGGTTAACTTGTAAACTTCAAAGCATTGCTGGATCATCCTGACAAGTGATACTTTCACTGTTACTTATTCTAGTTGATTTGAAGGCTCTTGTCAGGTTCTGGGGATGAAAGGAAGCCTCCCACTCCTTAAAAGAAGGGCAAGGCTGTTACAGTTAGGAAGACAGAGGGATGAAAAATCAAAACCCATTTATTTTCATTTAGAGTAAAAATCCTCCTAGTCAAAGATGGGATGACTGTTTTGATTGAATACAGCAGCCTCTCCTGGTACTGTGAAACGTGCTGTGCTGGGGCTCTGAAAGGAATGGCAGTTTATTTTGGATAGCTATCAATCAGACAGAGAACACATTAGAGTAGCTCCTGTCAATTTTCTTCCATTACTAACTCAATTCAACATCTCCATCAATCCCAATTGTGTTTTCTCAGCCACCACAGTTACTTCTCAGCATGGTAACCTTTTTCCCTTCTACCTCAGCCCAGATACATCCACAATATCCTCAAAGCAGCTGAGATTAGGAAGAAGGAACAGGAAAGACGAATGGAAAGAAAAATTCAGAAAGAGCGTGAAATGGAAGGAGGAGAGTTTGCACACAAAGAGGCTTTTGTGACTTCAGCCTATAAGAAGAAGCTACAAGAAAGAGCTGAGGAGGAAGAGAGAGAAAGAAGACAATCAGCTCTTGAGGGTGAGATTCATAGCGAAATAATTGTCCTGAAAAAAAAGTAGGGCCTTATACATGATTTACAGTATATTCATCTGGTGGTCTCTCTGTGAGGCTTGAGACAATTAAAATCAGAGAGGATCAGATTAGCAGATCCTGAATCAGATCGAGCTTGGTCTGTTACTTTCCTTTGCACATGTTACAGATGGAACAGAGGAAGCTCCTCTGTTTGTGTGTCAGTACTATTTGGGTTGGTATTTCAATTTTTGAGGGAGTGTCTGTTGGTGAAGGAAGGCTTGTAAGCCTGGGGTACAGTGATGTTTCCAGTCCTTGCCTCAGACATCCTGGTCAGGATCAGGAGCAGATGTAAAGCACAGGATGTAGGATCATTAGATAGATTGGGCTGGACCTCTGAAGGTCACCTGTTCCAGGCACCTGCTCCAGGCATGGTCTGCTGTGAGGCCAGATCAGGTTACTGTGAGCTTTTTCCACTGCAGTTGTGGTGGTATTCACCAGCTGTAAGTTGTGTGATGAGTGTGTGTGGCATCATAAATCCAACCTCCCCTTCTTTCTCTCAGCATACCTGGATGTGACCAAACAGAGGGATCTCAGTGGATTCTACAGACACCTTTTAAACCAGCGTGTGGGGGAAGAAGAGATGCCTAAATGCAGCTTCCGTGAAGCCAGGTAGGATGTGATTCCAACAGGGTTTCAGGTCTAAAAACCAGCATCTGGCTGTTTGTGATTCCATACTCACTGGAGAATGAGACAAAGGGCACTAATGCAGTGGTAAGGTAAACTGGTAATTTCATACAGACGATTAACTGAATTATTTGATAAATAACTAATCAGTGACACAGAAATGAAACAAGCACAAGAGGGACGCTGTCTGAAAAGTATCCAAAGGACAGTTATGGTTGTAATCCTGCTTGGTATTACTGCAACCTAGATTTTCTTTGGTTTACATTATATTTAGCAATCTGTATTAAGTTACACATTTTGAATCACAAGGAAGACAAGAGGTAAAATAGTGAGCATAGCAGTAAGTCACAGGAAATGAATATGCTATGAATTTCTTATAAAGAATGTGAGTCTCTTCATTTTGTACTTCACATTTAGTTGTAAATTGAGTGTTGATACTATGGTAAAAGGAAATGAATCAAATATATAGGAAATCCATTGGGAGTATTTTGAAATCTGAATATGTGAACATTCCAAAGCAAAGTAATGAGATGAGACTGAATTATTTAGGTGTTTAAAATGGTAGCGTTCTGCTCTGTGGATAAATGTGATGAAGAGGATGTTTCTTGTATGCAGCAATTGATCATTTGAGACAATTAACTCAGGTTAAACCTCATTTGATAGAGGTTTAAAGCATGGATATCACTAGTTAAATGTTTGCTATCACAAAGAAAATGCACCTTTCACCAAGAGATCTTGTAGATCTGAGATTGGATTGTTAGAAAATAAATTCTTAGCCTAAGTGAAGAAAATGATCACTGAAGTTACTCAGCTGCCTGAAGTAAGAGAGTTCTCCATAAGTCTTCAAGGTGATGTGATTTTGTACTGTGTAGAGAGGATTTCAAATGAAGGAAATTTCCTTCAGTGGCATATAAAATTAATTCAGGGCAAACAAATTGTCCTGTAGATGGTGTTCCCAGCAAGGCTTTCAAATAAACTCAGGTGTATATTTTAATTTTATTCTTTATCCTGATGATACAGCAGGATACACAGAGAGAAAACAGCTCCATTTTTAGATCTCAGTAGTGTCCCTAAAATGATCCACCTTTGAGTTAGATTACTAAGTAAATTTCCAAACTTTTCAGTGTAATTTTTAGTTGTTGTGCATAGGCTATCCATGCCTTCAAGCATTCAGCAGACAGAATCTCACTGGTGGTGCCCTGACTCAGGACAGTGCCCCACAGGCTGCTCCTGGAGCCGTGTGATTGAATGGAAGAGACATGGCTTGTGTGAGTGACCAGGGATTTCCTCATCAGCCAGAAGAGAGTGACAAAGCATAACCCCCTCCATGGGGTCAGCATTTTGCATTTAAGAATATTTGAGCTGTTAAAGGTACTAATTTCTGTCTAGTCACAAGTGAGATCTTCAGAAGTACTGGATCAAAAAAAAAACCATGTTCTCTGTCAACAAAACACGCAACCTGCTTCTTCTCTGGATAATTATTTGATGTGAATAGAGGATCAAACACATAAGAAAACCTTAACTTGCCAGCAGGCTTACACAGGAACACAAATTAATTTTTCTCCTTAGGTGGAGGCTACACATACTTTACCTTAGTCATTCTTTTGGATAAATTCCTCAGCTCACATTCACCAGTGAGCCAGATATGGACACTTTGTGCTGGATTCCTGGAACCTGAGCCACAGACAGATTTGCTTTCTAAGACTTTTCAGCAATGTCTTTTGCCTAAGTCCTGACCAGAGGTCAGTTCATAGAAAAGTCCAGGATTTCAAGCTTTTTAATGTTGTTTTTCTTTTCTAATGTAAAAAATGTAGGATAAAGGAAGAAAAACCTGACATTCAGGACGAACCCAACGAAAGGAACAAATCCCCATCGGAAAGACAAAGAGTGAAGCCCTCTAAGAAAGAAAATAATCCAGATGCTGATACTGACCTAGGAACTGATAGTAGTGATGATGATAAAAGACACAAGCATGATAAAGTAAATTTGAAAAAGAAGAAAAGAAGGGAGAACTCTGTGAGCAGTGAAGAGGAGGTTAAACATCACAAAAGCCAGAGGCATTCCAGGTCACCAAGCTCATCCAGTGTGGAGGAAGAGCCACGCAGCAAAGCCCAAACAAGTCATCAGAGGGGAGAGAGCAGGCCAAGCAAAAGGGGAAATGATGAACAGTACAGGGAAAAGGATTATGAGAGAAGTAGGACCCACGAAAAGGATCACCAGAGGGAAAGGGAAGAGAGAAATAGGCATGGGGATCACTCTAACAGAGACCACTACAGAAGGAGGGAAGATCAAGATGATAAACAAAGGGGAAAGGAAAGAAAAGAGAGGGAGGGACATGGCAGAGAATGGAGGAGGGCAAAGGAGAGAGAGGAGAAGGGCTCAGAGAAGGAACGAGAGAAAGAAAGAACAAGAAATGATAAAGACAGATATAATGACAGAGAGAAGGAGAGAGGAGAGAAATACAGAGAAAGGGAGGATCATGCAAAGGAGAGGAGAGAGAAATATGGCAGTGATGAAAAGAAATACAGAGAGAGGAGGGAAGGTACTCCTACATCTTTAGAAAAAGATGGAGAGAGTGATCTGAGAAAAGAGAGAAAGGGAAAAGACAGAGAGGTAGAAGAGAAGGGAAGCTCCAGCTCTGGAATGTCTGAGCAGAAACGTAAAGCTGGAGAAGAAGGGGAGAAAGATGAGAAAGAACAAGCACAGAAAGCACCTGAGAGCCTGAGCAAATTTGCCAAAAGGAGCAACGAGGAGACGGTGATGTCAGCACGGGACCGGTACCTGGCCCGGCAGATGGCTCGGGTCAGCACCAAGCCTTACATCGAGAAGGAGGAGGATTGATGGCCCTGGGCTGTCAGCCAGGAGGAAAGGCCACTGCTCTGCAGACTCTTGGGCAGAAAAGGTTATGCTACCTGTTTATTCCTGGCTTTCCTTTGAGAAGTTGTGTGTCCCTTAGGAGAGCAACTTTTGAAATGGATCAATGGGTCTCTGGTGGCTGACTGTCCACCCTGCCCCTCAGTACCATATCCTTGGAACATGAAGGTTTTGGACAGACCTAGGAGTGTTAATGTAAGGTGAGAATGCATCCCCCTGCTCCTTTCAGCAGCCAAAAGAGTGAGCTCTGCTGAAACAAAGGTGTTCTCAGCCTTTGGTAAGACTCATTGCCCACTGCTGCTCTCAAAAATGGGAAGCAAACCAAAAATGGGAAGTGAGCGAAAAGGCAAGAAAACCAGCCTGAATAATGACCTAGTTTTCTGTATGTAGAGTGGAGTTTTGTAAGATATATGCATATTGAGGTATGAATTTTGTATTATGTGTGGGTTTTGGTCTAGGAACCTGATGTACAGAAACAGTTAATAAAGTGTAAGATACATATTGGATCAAATGTGTGGGTCTTTTTCCATGTATAGGTTATTTTACTGCATCTTTTTTGCATGGAATAAGGTAGATGAGTCTGTTTTCATGTATTACAGTTGTATCTACTTGTTAAGTGATATTTTAGATTTGTGAGTCTTCTGTTCAAAGGTTCATATTCAGGAATAAAATTATCTTCCAACTAGGTAAGTAGGATGTCTGACAGTGGTCATAGCTTTTAGAATAACAATTTTAAATACTTTTAAAATTGTTCTTTCACTTTCTTTTGTTCTAAGTTTATCACTTTTATGTCAGAGTAAGGTGAACTTATATATTAAAAAAAAGGTTTTGAGATTGGTGTTTCCCTAATAATTTGTTCAGCAGACTGAGCCATGAGACAAAGCGTGAATAAAAGTAAATGCAAATGCTGCCACTTTATAAAGGCTTGGAATGAGTTTTATATGTCAGCTAATCAAGTAGTTAAGCACTTACTCCAGTGTGGAGCAGTTTGGTTTTGCTGTTCTGTGTAAACAACTGTAATGAGCTTTGGTTCTTCTGTTGGAATGTAATGAAAGTGTTCACAGTGGGCCAGGGTTCAAGCACTGAAGGAAATCCTCTGCTTTTTGGCAGAGGCCTTGTAAACTGGACTAGATATTCTGCTGTTCCTTAGAATTAAGATTTTTATCTTTGCTCTTCCCAGAAGAGAGAGGCACAGAAGTCTGCAGATGGTTTATGAATATTAAATTTATTACAGTAACAGTTTACAGTACAAGGCACATACTGATGACTTACAATCAGCTTGCAACACTTGTAACTAAACAGCTGCATAAATTAATACAGGTGCATCATGTACAAGTTAAAGGGAATACTTAGTTCTGTACAGCTAAAACTCCAGTTTAATTCTCTTTGAAAGGCAAAGATAGTCCTAATTTACCTATTCATTACTTCCTTTTCACTGTTCAGAACAGAGGGTAGGATATACTTGTGGTAGATGAGTGGAAGGTGAGCTGAAGAGAAGGAATTTTTTTGCCTCAAAACACTTTGTAACTGCAGTGCAGCTCATTTGGTATCAATATAAGTAGTTTTTATATAAAACCAGTGTTAAAGGTATGGCTACTTGCTGAGCTACCTGATAAATATTTGTTACTTTACATGTTTTCAGATGGGATGTAAAAGGAAAAAAAAAAATTGTATAAATAAATCAAATTCTCCATATTTCAACCACTCAGCTAAATAAAAATACTAAAAAATAAACTTACTATAATAAGATATTTAAACCAGTACACCATGTAACAAAAAAGTAATGAGGACTAAACTACTTTTCAAGTTCAGCATTTATAGACTGAAAACATGGATGTATTTTATCTTTGTATTATTCAGGAAGAGAAAAGCCTTTTTTAATCTACGTTGCTTTTTGTATCTTCAAATAATTCTAAGAGTTTTCATCCTCTCTCACTATCTCAGGACTCAGAGCACATTGCTCTCATGTTTCAGCTGTTGCAGGACTTGTGTTACTATCAGGGCTTCCTGGCTGCCTTAATTCACTAGAAAATGTGATATTTCTTGGGAAATCTCTCTGAAACCTCCCAGAGAGCCAATGTCTGTCCTAGGTCAGTGTTCTTAAAAATTACAAAATTTTTTTGTTAGCTGAACACCTGTCTGAAGAGGGAAGAAACAGGGTAGGGGTTTCTCCTTTATTTCCCACACTTTGCTGTTGGATATGTACAAATACCTCATTCATCTTACATTGACATTGCATGTGCATTTTTTTCAGTTAATGAACTGAAAATGACAATTAATGACAATTAAATTTCTGGAAGTAGGTTTCAAATACACTTGAGGCATAAGCTACAAAACTTTCTCATGAGTAACTGTCCAGTTAGACAACTCTATTATGTTTTTCTAGTGGCAGTTAAAGAACATAATCCCTTTTCAAAAGTAGTTCAGGAGTCTAGTTCTGAAAGAACAGTCCTTGTCCCTCTTAAATTATTTCCTCATTGGAAGGTGGGATTGAGACTTAGATGAACTCAAAAGTCCTTATCCAAAGTGGAAGAGGAAGTGGAAGAGGCCTTTCTGCAGGTTCACAAAGGGAGAAAACTTTGGCAGAGGTGATGGAAATGTTTTCAGAAGGCAAACAGAGCATCCCTGCATTCCTCTCACCTGGCAAGTGCTTCATACCCAGGTAAACTTCAACAGGTTCTTTAATGCCCCCTGCTCTGGCTGCACAGGGAACCTTGGCAACTTTAGCAAAGAGATACAAAAGAGACTTTTATCCTCTATTTTATTTTACTTTCATCATAATCTATGTGCCAGAGTAAAAACACACTGCAAGTTTTTACATGAATGATGCCTGCTTGGGTTTGTCTGCACTTCCACTGCAGCAGAACTTGTGTCCTCCAAGGGTCAGGGCAGGTGCAGCCAGGCTGAGGGGCAGCTGCATTTTTGGGGAGCACATGTGCATGTCATGTAAAGAGCTTAGTATGGACATGGGGGTGAATTAGTGTGTCAGTGCCTTGAAATTTAATATAAATCATTCTGATGAGAATCAATCCTGCTGAACTCTACTCAGCTTCTTGCTAAGAAAAAAAAATTCTCTCCTTTTCTTCTTCAGCTTGAAAACCCAATGCAGTCCCAGTAGAATATGAGCTACTAAACCTTCAAAGGAGGTTTGGATAGTTGTAAATGTACTTTTGTCAGCCAGCCAAAAGGATTAACCCAAATTTTACTTCTGTGCTAGGAAAGAGGAGGAAAAACCCACAGGCTCCAACAAATTTTAGGTGTGAAATTAACTGTGGAAAAAAAAGGGAAGTGAAGCAGAGCAAGAGATCTTTAAGATTGCACTTCTTGGCATCAGAACTCAAAAAAATTCACTGTTGGTCTGTAGTTTCTGTAGCTCTGCCAGGACAATGATTGGTTATGGAAACAGTACAGTAGGTGCTGGCAGCTTAAGTGCTTGTCAAGTAATTCATGATGAGTTTTTGTGCTTGATTGAGTCTAAAGGAAAGTGAACCCTCAAACAAAAAATGTTTTTGTTAGGTTTTTTTTTTATGCACAAAACATTAGAAATTGTTACCACCTACAAACCAGAGGAAATGAAAAGGAGGCCAATGCTTCCAGCTGTGTGTGCTGATGTGTGCAGAGCTCTGCTGCTCAGCATTTTTCCTCTCCCTCTGTCTACTCCATCACAAACCTAGGGAACTTCCTATTTTTGTTTTCCTAGTTTATAAACCCCTGTGTTCCTCGGGTAATGTATGGCTATCAGAAATATTTGTGCATTTTCCCATGTAGTTGAAGCAAGTAGAGAACCTTAGAAGCGAATACGACATTGCCCGGTACGAACGATCACACGGAGGGAGGAGATACGGGAGCACTGCCACACGCGGGGGGTTTACACCTAATCCTGCCTTGCCTTGCTCGTCCTGGAGGGGCTGCTGCAGGCACTCGGTGCCACTCCCGGAGCAGGGATGTTCCCTCGTGTTCCAGAGCGAGTGCTCAGTTCAGCCTGCTTGGAAGTGCACAGTAGATGTCATTGAATTGCTTGGATAAATGTGCAGGAGGCATCACCTCTCTGAATGGTGCCAGTGGTGCAGCCTCCGTGGAAAACTCCGCTTGTTGTCTCAGCTGGAAAGGTTCTTTGTGGGGAGAGGGCGGGGAAAGTGACATTTTGTGCTCCTCTTCCCTCCCCCAGAACCAGGGCAGCTTATACTGCGTTCATGCGGATGTCTCCAAAGGGAATTTCCGTAGCTGTTTCTGGAGTAATGCTTTTCAGAATACGCTGTTGGAAAGAAATCAGTATCAGAAATTGATTAATTTAGAGGCAATACATAACGTGTCAGCCATTTACAAAGAGATTAATAATAAAGTATGACTTTGAGTTACACCTCTTGAAGTACTCAAGAGTGTTTCTGCCCTTTGTTAGCACTATGAAGATGGAAAGTGCAATAGAAGTACACAGAAGGATTTTTAAAATTATTTGTAACATAATTGGAATCAAAGCTTGGCAGATGTCATATTAATGCTTTAGGACTTTACAGTTCACTCAGATACCCTGAGCCAACTAAACATATTCTTTATGAACTGATATTTATTTGAACTTAGAAGAAATCTCAGTGTTGTCATTATGGATTTATGGCAGAGAAATCTTACTAAATGTGTGAGAAGATAACAAGCTTTTCTTACAGATACATGCCAGGAAACCATCCTTGCACTGCCTCATTTGCTTGGCTGGGGGATTTTGAGTGTCTGGGGTGAATTTTAGGAAGACATCAGAGCTTAAAAAAATACTTGATGTATTTTATAAGAATTTGCCAGCAGCTTCAATAAGAACTGGGGAGATTTGTGAGAATGGGATGAAGGCAATTCAGAAACAGAACAGCCAGTCATGACATTTTTAGGAATCACCTCCTTCCTAACAGTCAAACAGAAGCAACAGAGCATCAGGGATACCTCCTTAAGTGTCCCTGGGGTGATGACCAAGCGATAGACCATGTAGATGGGAATGAAGATGATGGAGGAGGTTCCTATGCAGTAACCCACAACTGTGGTCCAGTAGGGATAATCATAATCAAAAAGCCTCAGCTCAGGAGGGCTGGACAGAAAGCTGCAAGTGACGAACTGAAAAAGAGAAAGGGAAAAATGTGAATATGTGGATTTTGATGGCACACACTGTGGGGAGCTCTGTGTTTCAACGTAGCATTGGAATAAATAGCAAATGAGTAGGGCACGAGATTAAAAATATGTTGTCACTGAAAAAATCCTAAACTACATGAGTGTGGATTTAAAACAAATCAACAACAAACCACAAAACAAAGACCAAAAGGATCCTTCCCAAAGCAGATGCTTTCCACACTACATTGCTCTCTGTCAGAGCAGGAAAAGGAAAAAGTGTCAGCTCAGTTACTGCTGTTGGATCATTTTCCTGTGCATATCATTCATGACTGAAAAATTCCTTAGGAAACAAACAAATACTTTTAGTTGAATATTACAGGAATAATATTTGTGACTGTCCTGGGAAGGATCTCTGACTATTTTTTCCAGAGTATCATCAGAAGCTCAGGATTTACCAGCAAAACTTCTGTACAGAAATGACATCCTACATCCTGAGCTTTCCTTATTTTAGGTGAGTTTCACAGGGAATGCAAATAGCTCTGCCTGGTAACCACATCCCCAGAGCTCTGTGCCTCTCTGATAATTTTGCTGATTTAGGATTACAAAGAGGACAGAGGTATAAAAATTACTGTGGTGTGACATTTTTATTTATAGACTTCTCTTTCTAGGGGTAATAAAATCAAAGTCTCTTAATTATACCTTGATCATTACAAGAGTTTTGAATTCACTCTTTAGGTTTTAAATCTACATTCTGTGCTTCATAAACTCCATCTTGACCTGTTCTGCTCCCACTAAGGCCAGCCAGATTGAAAGATAGCATGAACTAATTTTGAATCAGGAAATGAACACTTTATGTTCAAATGCTGTTAATAACACTGCCAAGCCAAACATTGGGACAGTATTTCCAATTCTGAATAATAGATTTATAATGGTTGTAATTAACTGCTGTAAATTTTAAGTGGAATATTCTAAAGTTGTCCATCAGCAGTTGCTGAGACAGTGTATTTACTTATCTTGGTTTTCCTCCTCTGCCAGTATTTTTCATCAGCTTTTATTGCTTCATTTTGCTGAAGTAAACATAAAGCAACAAAACAAAATAAATTTGTTTAGCGGAGGGCAGGGGGGAGTTATTCAGAACCCAGACTTATTCAGCTAATTCAACTACAAAAATCCTTAAAACTGTGATTTAGTAACAAGACCTTGGAGCATTGTATTGGGCTTTTCACTAATTGAGCCTTTTTGGTTTAACAAAAATTTTTACTAAAGAACTTCACAAGAGAATTCTGGAATTCATCTTTTAGAAGTCTAAGGAGCTGCATTGTTCAGTGGTGATTTTCTTGTGCTGGAAAGAAAAAAGCTCTAAAGAAAACTCACCAGAAGGAAGAGGGGACTAATTGCAACCCAGCAAACTCGCCAGTACCAGCCTGGGGCAGAGCCCAGCATTTCTTTCACATCGTTGCAAAACTGGGTGATGCCTGTGGAGACAAGTGAGAGGACAGGGATGACAGCAGATCTAAGTTTTTCATAAGTAGATACTCCACACTTTTTTATGCCAGCAAATAAATTCAGAATCTATCCTAGAAGACCATTTTGTTCTTAGAACTCTTAATTTTACTGAATCCTTAATTATTCTGAATTATACCTCCTGTTACTTTTAATGCCTGTGTGCTTCTGTCAGAGAGCAATTAATACTAATTCTCACTGCTTTTAGTTATCAGTCAGTTTGTTAAAAGCTTCTTTAAACATTTTTCTGGAGACATGGGTGATGTTGTGTGCAGAAGCTGAGGCAATGCTGAGCTGCAGGAGCTCAGGAGTTTGGGTCAGGGGTTTTTGGAGGTACCATAGAACCAGGACACAGCCACTGCCTCCAGGAACACGACAGTCAGGACAGCTGGACCCGTGGCGTACTCTTCAAACAGCTTCACCACATAGGCTCCTCCCTGGAAAGGAGACAAAGTGTCAGTGTCCCCAGGATGCAGGGATGGCAATCCTGCCCTGCTGCTGCTTGGTCCTGCCTTTGGCTGGAGCAGAACATTCACAACTGGGAAATTCACCTGGTTCTCACTCTGTGGCTGTTTCTGCCAGGGAAACCCTGGTGAGATGCTCACTCTCGCCCCTCACCTTGGGGGCTGCCATGCAGAGAAGCCAAAATCTGCTGGCATTTCTGGCTGGAGTTTAGGGAACAAAGGGGATTTTACAGGAGAGCTTTTTTGCATGCCCTCTTCTTCCTCCACCAGGCATCATAGCTACTTAACAGCAAATAAATAAAGTGTTCTTTTGGTTTCTTTCCATTTGGGATCTAGAACCATGAAGGAGGGGACCTCTTGCAGAGGAACTCAGTATCCTTTTACAGCAAACACTTCACATAAGGAAGTTACACATAAATGAGCAAGGCAAGTGAAACATGACAGGAAAGCCAAGGATTTCTTTCTTTTTCCCTTATGATCATTACACTCATTATTCAAAAATTGCTTCTTGTGAGAATGAAATCCACAAGCCCCATGGGAGCTATTTGATGTGACTAATGATGATATCTGCCTTGAAACAATGAGGAAGATCCAGGAAATCCACTACTACAATTTTTTTTTAAACTCAAAATACATTTTATATATTGTGAAGATTATAATAACTATTCATGTTATTTTTAAACATGATGCTTTTGGGAACAAGAAATAAACCACATAAAAATATGTGCCTGGTTGTCTGATGACTGATGAGCAGCATCATTTATGATGTGCAGCACATTATGAGTTACAGTAGGATCACTTTGCAACATATTTCCTAGTGAAATATTGTTCACATTTATTCCAGGTATTAGATTTCTAATGCCAGGCTGGAGGTTCAATCTGTTTTCTGGAAACTCTCTTTAAAAAATTACCACCCTCTCCAAGGTGTCATTGGCAGGAAACTGCCAGTGAGGGAGGCTGGGGGTGGGTGAAATACTCACAAATGTCAGGGTTGCCAGCGACCCCAAGAAGCAAACAATGGTCAGACCAAGGACAAACAACTCCCTGCGTTTGCCCCAGACGTGTGGGAATTCATCCAGGACTCCAGTAATCACTCCCTCTAGTCCTGCAAACTGAAAAGAATGGAAAAATCACTGGAAAATAGAGGGCAGTGTTACCTGCTCAAAGGAATGTTTGAGTGCTTAAAGGAGCATTGAAATATTGGTGCTTTGTTCTGCTGTAGAGTTCCTGTGGGGTTTTTAGACAAGTCTTTCCTCCTAAATTTTTGAACTCTTTAGGGTGGAGATTTAGTGTTCAAGTATCTGTGGGAATGCACTGTCATCCAAAGGCAGCCCTGTGCTACAGGCACCAGGATGTGGAAAAACGAGAGGGTTTAGTAGGGTCAAGACTGTGAAATCAGCTGAGTTCAGCCCTGAGCCTGGAGCTGATTCTCCACCCGTAAAACCAGACTCACATGACAATTTTTTGGTGTATCTCCAGTTCCCACCTTTTAAATCCAATTTGTGGGAAAAAAACCCTCCAGATTTTCATAATTGCTTTGTAAGTTTACAAGCAAGAAAGGAGCTTGGAAGGCTGCATTCAACCAGGAGTGCATAAATCAAGTGCATTGCTTGTATTTCAAGGTCTTTTTATTGTCACAGCATGACAGTGACAAATCACTTGATTATATTTAAACCTATTCAGATAAAAATTGGAGTAACAGTTGCTGTCTTACAGCAGACACCTGGTGCTGCAAACCCCTCAGTGCCAGTGCAGTGTTTGTAATTCTGTTTCTGTGGTGCCTGAGGGGGTCAGGCTGTGCCCTGAGGGTCTCCCCTGCTGGTTACTCACCGTGCTGTCTAAGCCCAGCGTCAGCAGCATCAGGAAGAAGATGATGGCAAAGAAGGTGGAAGCTGGCATGTTGGCAATGGCCTCTGCGTAGGTGATGAAGAGCAGGCTGGGTCCTGGAGCAGAGAGTTGGCATCACTGTTAGCCAGTACTGCTGAGGGAAGGACAGGCTGTGCACGGTGTCTCCCAGGGGGAAACTGCTCCCCCCAGGCTGCTGTGCCACGTGCAGTTACTACCACAGCTGTGAAACTGCAATCTGGCTTTTATTTCTGCTATTTATGGGCTAATTTTTTAGCTGTACCGTGTAACAGTGCCAAATAAAGTCAGCATCCTGAATAATACACAAAATATTTCTCATCACTTGGGCTGCTCTCGATCTAGAAGTACATATACAAATATATTCTAGCCTAGAAGCAGTGTGAGATGTGTATGAAAGGTGAACCTACCTGTGTCTTTGGCAACCTCTGACACATCTTCACTCCTCATCTCAGCCATGTACCCCAGCACGGTGAAGATGACAAACCCAGACACAAAGCTGGTCAGGCAGTTCACGGTGCTGGTGACCAGAGCATCTCTGCAACAGAAGACCTAACTCTCATCAGGGAATCTGCACCTGCTAGAAAGGGTTTACAGCCTCTACAATCTAGGCAGACTCCTAGAAAAGCTAGGGGAATACAAGGAAAAAACAAGTAGCAGATTTGAAAAGGAGAGGGAAAAACCCCAATAACTCATGAATACTTTTTCTTCTCAAATCCTATATACAGATGGTGTAACATCAGTCTGCCACTGGATTGAATGCTGGCTGTATCCTGATGTTTTAAAACAATAGGAATTACTACATGAATATTAAAGAATTGAGAATTTTATTTTAGAAGTTAGATTTTTTTTTCAGGTAACAAGGAAAAATCATAATTTGCCTTTCTGCTGAAGACTATGAAGTTATTTCCTAACTGACTATAAAGATTAAATAACTACAATGTGATGGTTTGGCAGAGGTTTGGTCCATTTTCTTGTGGCAGGTTTCTACATATTAGATCTCTTGCTGTAATTAGTAAAAATTATCTTACTTTAAGGTAAGCAACAGAGTAGAAATGCTTTAGATTGCAGGTTCTCTGTTACACTTACTTCTGATTTCTATGTACATAGGTCTGACAATTTAGTGCCTTTCACCAGCACCCTGTTTCTTTTTCATAAATACCCACAGTTATATTTTCTAACTCAATTTGACTTATAGAATAAGGTAGAACTCACTGGTAGCAGTTGTTGTGGAATTTGTTGTAGCTGGCATAAGCCAACAGGACCCCAAAACCTGGTCCCAGGGAGAAAAAAATCTGAGCTGCTGCATCCACCCAAACCTGAAAAATAGTGAAGGCCAAGCAAAACATGACATGAAACAGATTAAATGAGCATATTCTGAATATCACCTAGGTCTACAAAAGGATGTTTCACTGGTCTGCCTAAGTCCTGGTGCTGGTCTCACAGAGATATTGAAACATGAATGTTTGTTGTAGAACATTTTTGTTGTGGCTGTTGCACTTCTGACAGCATCTTAGATTAATCCAGTGAGTTTCCTGTAATCTATTTCACACAAGTTCTGCAGTGTATAGAGAACTTTCTGCCCATGATTTGTCTTCCAAATCTTCCTCCAAACTCTGTGTGCTGTGGAATAGTCCTGTGTTTGGCAATGTGTCCTCCAGGCTGTGCAGACTTTTCCTGGATTTATGGAAATCCATTTGACTGTGTGGATGCAGTTCTGGTTCTTGGGACTCAATTCAGCTTTGTTGTAGCTGTGACAGATGCAAGTGTGATGATCTTGTTATGAAAAGCGTGTTGTACTTGAAAAGTGGCCACAGCCCTAATGAGTAATGTTCTAAAGTACAATATCAGCTCTCTTTCTGAAGGTGAAAGTCCTCATTCATTTATTCTTTTGATTGAAACATGGAGTTCATTACAACTCATTTCTAATATTCTCTCCCATCGTGTGAGGCCATCCTGTATCACCCAGACAGAGCTCTGTCATCACCCAGCACACAGATTGCAATCTGCTGTCCTCACTCCAGATACATCCAATACAATATCAATGGCCTTTATTGCTTTTTCAGAAGATGTGGTTCCTTATTGGAGATGCTGCTTTATCAGAGACTGGTGTCTTTTCATTTCCTCTTCATTCAAAACTCTCCATATCAGCTGGGCAGCAGCAGACTTGCAAACATTGGAATTTTTTAATCTTCATGTTTGTAGTATTTATTGCTTTGGGGTTTTTCCATCACCCTCCTCACCAGACACTTTCACAGGCAGTGAAGTGAGCACAGCCTTGAGCCTGATGGATTCCTTGTCATCCACAGAGTTCAAGGCTGGATCAGATACTAGAGGGCCTGGGGGTTTTGTTGGTTACATCAGTTTATCCTCATTCTTGCTTTTCTTTCAAATTTTGGTGGTGTATGCAGGCCTGACATTTATTCCTCCTCCACAGGCACTTGCCTGAGTTACTGGGTCAGGGTTTAGTTGCTGTCTGTGGGCTCATCTACCAAAACTTGTTACAGGATGGAGATAGAAATTTCTGCTCCAGTAACCTGCACTGTTTAAACAGGGGCAGCTGTGGACACTGTAGGGCTGCACTTGTCCCCTTAAGCCAAAAAACTGCAGCTCTACCACTTGTTAGGTTTAATAAATTCAGTTTTATCAGTGTGACTCTCACAGAGGAAGGATTTGGTTGCAGTGTAGGAGCACTCACAGTTTCTCACTCAGTGTCAGTGCTGGTGAAAAAGTGAGTGGTCACTTGTTTTCTTCTAATCAGATCACTCGTGTTCAACCACTATATGGGAGCTCTGCCTTTAGTTCAAGCTAAATTGAGGGTGCACTCTAAAATTCTTTATAATTATGCAAAGAGCATGGACTCAGGCTTTCAGGTCCATTCTAAGACATTTCTTCAGTCATGCTCTGTGTATCTGTGGTGATACACACACGGATAGGCTGAAAGCAAATCTCTACCCTTTTATAAAGATTTTTACCTCAGTGGCCAGGAGTTTCTGCCAGTCAGGTTTCAAGTAGTAGAGGACACCTCTCCAAGCCCCAGGCAAAGTTGCACCTCTCACGAGCAGGATGAAGAGGATGATGTAAGGGAATGTGGCAGTCACCCAAACCACCTGGGAGGGAACATGGGGAGAGTGTTTGCCACGGGTAGAAAGTTAACAGGGATAATAAGAATTAGTTAATCATATTATATCTCTTAGCATTTATAGCATCTTCACATGAGCTTCTCTGCAGGTCTGCAAACAGGCAGTTTGCACATCTATCCCCATTCCCTGGCAGGGTTGTTCCTGCCCAGAGAACAGAGGTGTCACTGGTTTTTGTTCTTTATTGCTTGGATAAGAGCAGCAGTCACTACAGTGAGTGCTTCCCAAATACATCAGCCCAAAATCCCTGTCATGGAAACAACCTGAGCTGATCCCCTGACACTTAATTGGCTCAGGTAGAACTGCCTCAAGACAAGTTGACTTGTCTTGCTTTTGCATTCACCTTGCCAGATGTTTTGACCCCTTTCCAGATGCTGAAGTACACAATGGTGAAGATTAACAACAAGCAGAGGGTCAGTTGCCAGCTGATGCCCCCCAGGTCATCCAGCCCATTGGACCTGTGCACCTGCAGAACCTGGCGGCTGCAAGAGGAAAGAAAAACACAGTGGAAACACTTTTTAAACAAATGCTTACATTAAACCTGCATTTAACAGTCCCATACTGTGATCTGGGCATTCCAAGGAATCTTGAGATCTTGATCAGCAGCCTTCAAAGTCATGAGATTTCGAATTAATTTTATTTTAATTAAAAGTTTTATTAATGGTACACCAGTGATGATAAGTGACAGCAGACATTGACTGGGAAGCTCCTAAAACACAGAGCACCCTTCATGCACCCTCAGCTTGCACCCCCCACAAGAATCCAGTGGTTTGAAGAGGGTGCCATCAACAATCAGCCCTGCTGCCCTCCAAGGAAAACCTTGCTGGTGTCCCAGCAGTCTGGCTACCACCACCATCCTCACTTACATGCACTTACGTATAAAATTCTTCTGCAGGAGAGGTGGAGTGCAGGGACCAGCTGACATTGTCCTTGCTGAAGTAGTTGGTGCAGTTTCCTGTGTTCCAGGGATTGGTGCAGCTGGTCCAGGGCAGCTCCGCCGTGAAGGAGGAGATGAGGTAGTAAAAAGCCCAAGCCATGATGGTGTTGTAGTAGGAGGCTACGTAAAGATCTATGATACAGATGGCAAAGCCAATTCCTGGAGAGGCAGGAAATGATTGCATTCACTCAGTGTAAGTTTTAGCAAAAAAAAAAGAAAAGATAAAAAGAATTGGTTATCACATCAACTACCATTAGTGACTGTCCACGGCAGCTCTGCAGGAGCAACACACACCCTCCCAAGAGTTTACAACACTGGCATTTCTTGTGACTTCAGAAATAATATGATTCCAGCAAAGCATCCTTAATTAAGACAACATGCTTATAAAGAGATATTTTCTATGCGTCCCTAAATTTCTGCAATTTAGAAATAGGCATCTTGCAGCCTCAGTAAATAGAGACAAGACAGAGCTACAGCACTGGGAACAAGAGTAAATGAGGATATAGAACATTTTTATTCTTTGTAATTTTAGGCTTGGTCAGCCTCTGTCTAATCAATTTGAGTTGCATACTGTATGTGTACACACACATGTGCAGGTGTACCTGGAGTTTTAGGAAAGCTTTCTTTGTAAAGCCAAAATGTTGTGTAGAACAAATCTTACTTGGCTTTATGAGATTTTCTTCCCCCACGCCCCAAAATGTCACCTTTATTGGAAAATTTCCCAGTTATTTAGAGAGTTCCATTTCTTTTGG
The DNA here is from genome assembly GCA_013401135.1 of Cettia cetti. Classification (NCBI taxonomy): domain Eukaryota; kingdom Metazoa; phylum Chordata; class Aves; order Passeriformes; family Sylviidae; genus Cettia; species Cettia cetti. The sequence goes on from VZUI01075551.1 coordinate 62,104, forward strand.
TTACCTTTGAATATAGGACATATTTTTCTCCAAATGGAAATACAGCCATTCCTGTGGTACTGTCCTAGTGCTAATTCCATATAGAAGAGAGGAATCCCTCCAAAGATGGCCATGATTGTGTAAGGAATGAGGAATGCTCCTGCAAGAGAGAAAGCAGATGACTGTAACTCTTCACAGACTTCTCTTCCAACAGGATCAGCACTCCATAAACAGGAGTTCCTTTTATCCCACAGGGAAAATGCATATCCCCTCCCTAGCCAACACACCACTGAATTACTGTGGGATTTCTCATAAGTGTAACTTCTCACATTTCTGCAACACAGGATTCACCAAGACTCCACTGGCTCTCACAGCTGTGAGATGAGCTACAGATAAAATCACTAATTTCTCCAATAAAATGCCTTTGTTACATCAGAGAGACAAAAGTCCTTTTTAAGATCTCTTTGATTAGATTTTAGATTTATATTTTGTCTCTTATGTCAGTGAGTCAAAGACCCAGCCTTCTTCATGAGTTGGTTTAGACATGTTGGTTTATCAGATTTTAAAATGCTCCTTGGGAAAAGGATTGAGGTGTTGGAGTGTGGGTCTGCACCTACCTGGTTCCCAGCTTCTAGCTGTGCTGTGCTAAACAGCTTTTCTGTCATTATCCTATACCAGTATTTAGGTTTTTCAGTGAATAATTCCTCCTTGGTCATTTGTTACACATGATACCTTAAAAGCCACTAAATCAGCCACTTATAAACCAAGAAATTCATATTTAAGGAACAATGAACAGGAGTGGGCACTGACCTCCTCCATTTTGATAGCAGATGTAAGGAAATCTCCACACATTTCCCAGATCCACTGCATATCCAATGACAGAGAGGAGAAAGTCAATTTTTTTACTCCAGGTCTCCCTGTCCTCCAGCTCCATCAGCTGCTGCTGAGCTTCAGCCCCACAGGTGGTGGACGTGGTGGTGGTGGTGGTGGTGGTGGCTGCTGGGGCTGTGCCCTGGGCATCCTCCACCTCTCCATTGCAGGGAACTGAGCTCTGAACCCCTGAATAACCATTGGAGATCTGAGCTGCCTCCCCTTTATCCCCCTGGCTGGGGTGGACTTTGTTGCCATCCTCCACCAGGCGCAGGGCAGATTTAGGGTTCCTGACCAGAAGTCCATTCTCTTTACAATCTTCTCCTTTGCTACAGTCTGAGACATCCTTCTTGGAAGTCAGGGGCTCTGTCTCATTGCTTGTGGCCTTTTTTTCCATTTTTTCTGAGATTTGTTCTGGTCACTGGCAGACAGGCAGCACCACAGGGTCCCTTCGGGGTTTGTCTTCCCACACCTTTATTCCCAGCACTTTTAGAATTCCTCTTCCATACTTAAATCCATCAGACTGAAGGCACAAGCACCATCTAAGACATGAAAAAGAATTGAAAATCCATTACAAGCTTTACTGGTGCTGGTAATTTTCAAGTTACAGCCAGCAGATTCTGTGATTAAAATACAGAGGTAATTAACCATCACAGCATGCAAGGTGAATCATGGAGCAGTTAATCTGGGATTTTGTCCAAAGGAAGGCAGGAAGAAATCATCCTCTTTGACAGCAGAACCTGGTGTACCTGGATCACACCCTCTCAGGAGGATCTGCTGGACTTTGTGCATTTCTGGACACTTCACACCCAGTCACAGTCCTGCTGTCTTCTGGTGTCACCTCCTCCTCTGAGCACTGCTGGACTCCCAGTTTGCAAACTGAGGGCAGAGCTTAGTGGGGCTTTTATTTTCATTTTCCTAAGTTCATCCTGCAGCTCATCCACTCATCTTGTGGCAATTTCTAGATTCACCCAGTATGAAGGGAAAAGAATTCATTAAACAAATATGAGATAACCATGGATATAAAAATTACATTTCATGGACCACCTTTCTTCAGAAATCCCATAGTGTCTGCTCTGTTTAGCAGCAGATGTAGAATGCTTAAATGAAACTTTAGAAGAATATTTAAATCTCAGTGGTTTTGCATCAACTTACTTTTGAGGCTCAGTCAACACTAATAACACAAAGAAGAGGTCATAAACTCCAATTTGATTCTTCTCATTAAGAGCTAACATGTGAGTCTAAAGGACAAAACTTGTCCCTGATTTTATCTGACTCCCTGAGCAAATAAAAGCATCTTCCATTCTGTTTGGATCTGCTGACACCGTGGTTCCAGCCCTGGGAAGGGTGGTGGGCACTACTCCTGTGCTCCTGCCCACTGCCAGCCAAAAACCCAGGCACTGGGAGGATCCCTGGTTTCTCTGCCCGCTTCATATGAGCTAAAAACAGAATCCAAGGGAAATAAACCATCCTGAAGTAAAGTAGAACACAATTAACTTTTCCTGAAGAACAAAGATAACAGAGAAGGAGTTGTGATTCTGTGAGCAGGTCATGTTTTGTTTTTGCTGATCTGTTCAGGTAATGTAAACACTCAGCTGCCTTTACCCAACAAAACTTTGGAACAGGAGCTGATCCCCTGGGCTGTAAATTCTCCAGGGCAGTAACCCTGCTTTATTGCTAGCAAAGAGTCACACAATCTTCAGCATGCCAAGATTAAATTATTACAATTACACCTGATTTTTCCTTTTCAAAACATCGCAGTAGTAACTGTCATCATCACATCCTAGCAGAAAAAATAAGCATTATTTCACTTTTAACTGCAGGAAAAACTAAAACAGAGAAGGGATATGATTTGCTTATTTCTAGAATTTGCTGATTATCAGAGCTATTAAAACTCAAGTTTTCCCCAGCTTTCCACCTTTTGCAAAGACAGTTTGTTAACCCTTTTCTAAACATTTCTCAATGCAAGCAGAAAGAGAAGCAAAGTTACTGAGCTGCAGAGCAAACAGGAGGATGGTTTTGAGACAAAAGCCACTTGAAAATGTTGCTTATAACTTTCAGAAATCTTTAGTTCTCCAGACTTAGATTCTGTCTCTACCCAAATAATCTAATTTTTGCCATACAGCATGCAGTGCATCATTAATGTGAATTCTTACAAGTGCATTCACTGCCATTAATTAAACATCCACAAAGATATAAACATCTTCAGACTTCCAGAGAAAAACACCAGGGCAAAGAACAGCAGCATTTCTCTTTTACCTGCAGGACTATAAAACCTGAATGCCTTTGGAGTCCAAACCCTTCCAAATGTCCCAAAAGAGGTTGTGGAGATGGAAGCAGCCCTGGTGGCCACAAAGAAATCCAAGGGGAGGCCACAGCCAAACCTCCCCTTGTATAGAGCATGGTTAATACCAGGTGGGAATATGGAAAAGTAACCTGAGCCCTTCTGGACTTTACACCTCTCACCCATAAATGGGAACGCAGTAAAGGATGTTGATTTAACTGCATTATCTCATGGGACTGATTTTTCCATACCTGAGGCTTAAACTCTCACTGTGCTTGTAAAACACTTTATTTCTGCACATTTTTCAGTGTTTTCTTTACTGAGAGGAAGTCAAAGATTGTATTGTTGATTTCCAAGATCTGTGACAACCAGGATCACTGTTCATCCAGATCTAAACTCCTCCTGTTCTTCTGCACACCACAGGACAAAAAAAAAAAAAAAAAAAAAAAAAAAAAAAAAAAAAAAAAAAAAAAAAAAATCACATTATTTGAAATACTTTGATAGAATTTTCAGGAGTTTGAGCCTCAAATATGCAAAATTATATGTGAATTTTCAGGGGCTTCAGCTAAAATCTGAACTATTTCTTTCTAAACAAGAATTACAGCTCGTCAGCTGTCCTGGGAAATCTCTGAAGTGATGAATTCCATGGCTACACAGTGGAGTTCACAGGAGCACAGTTGGCACATGCAAACAGAACAGTTTCAGATTGTTTCATTACACCATAAAAATCTGTGGGAGAATGTACATTTTTCTTTGCTTTGCTGCAAATCAAGAAAAAAAAAAATGAAGGCACTGTGAGCACTACAAAGACTGTAAAGAGCTGCAGAGAGAGCTCTTGGGGCTGGGAAATATGCCTGGACATCCAGGGGAAAATGACCCAAATAGTGCAGGATTTTGCCCACCTCAGCCTCCACTTCTTCTCTGCACAGATCCCTAATCCAGGTGCCTGAATGCTGACAGCAATGATCTCAGAAATAACAGTTTATTACCTGTCACAAAGGTTGCTGTTACATAACTGCACCTCGGCTCCTTATCACCCTTAATTAGCTGCCAGAGAAAAAGGGGAGATAAAAAAGGGAAGAAAAGGGAAGAAGACAGAGCTCTGTGCTTTGGTTTCCTTTTGATCTGTGTTTGGCAGACGTGACTTTGCTCCTCTGGGAGGCCCTGGTGCCCTGAGCTGGGGCACGTGGAAGGTGCCAGCCCTGGGAATGTCACCCTCCCTGAGCAAAGGGTGACTAAAGAGTGACCCTGGAGTCCTCCACAGCTATTCCAGCTTTGTTGAGAACATTTGGATGGATAACTGAAGACATGTGTTTCCACGTGCTTGGCCGCAGCCACCAACGCAGTTCACATCAGCCAAACATTAATTAAATTATCTCCCACACGGAGATGAGCTTGAACCAACACTGCGGATGTAAAATCCCTGCACATTCCTTGATGCACAGATCCGGCTCTCTCGCCTGTTGCAGAGCAATCCTCGAGGAGCATCCCTGGCCTGGAGCCCGGTTCCTCCCGCTCCAGTGATGGAGCAAATCCTGTTTATTTCTGGAGGCTCGCAGTGACCTCTCGTGGCAGTGCGGGAATCCCTCGCCTTCCCTGCACTGCCACAGAGTAAACAACTCTTCCCAGCACCACCACAACGGGATTTTCCTGCTCTCCGCGCTTTTTAAAGGAGGAATTGGCTTTTAATGTGCAGCAACGAGCAGATGCTGCAAGGGAGGCAAATCTCGAGCCACCGGGAGGTTGCAGAGTTTGAGGTGGTGCTGCAGTGCCCATCCCCTGTGCTTCCCGTTTTAACTCTCACAGTCGCAAAACTTGTAGGTTTGTACAAATTTCACATCAGACAAATGATGCTCTTATTTCATGTGCTAATTCTGTGGAAGTGGAGAAGCAGCACTCGCTGGGCTACAGGAAAGCTCAGCTCACCTTCCCTCCCACTGCTCCTCCATCTCCTCACATGCCGGCACTTGCAGGGAATCAAAGCCCTTTGAACCTCAAGAAGCAGAGTCAGCCCAGGGTGTTGGCAAACAGAATCAAACACTGAGATGATTCCTGTTAACTTGACCTAAATCTCACATTTATCACAAAGAATTTAAGATGGTTAAAGTTACAGCTGCCTGACTCACACTACGCCTTGCAGCTCACCCAGGCAGTTGAGCGTAAATGGAAAGAGTCCAAGGACATTACTTTTATCTCGAATATCAAGTGAGGATTTTGTATGACAAGATGGGAATCACTCACCCCGGGCAGGACAGGGCTGTGCTGTTTGCCTGGACCTGTTCTCACCTCTGAGCCACAAAAAGCCAGAGAAGTTTCGTGATTTTTGAGTTTGCACAGGTCAGGAGCAACGCTTAAAGTATCACAGAATAGGTGTCCCCATACTGTGAGGACTTGTTAAAAAATAAAAAATACAGCCAATTAAATTGCATTGCTCTCAATGACAATGAATTTTACCTGCTGTGTGTCATATACACAAGTCATATTTAGGTTCATAATGCTAAAATGAATTAGTGCCTTTTGATGTTGAATGTATTCACTTTAACTGATTTCTTTAAGAAATTTGTACCCAGAATGTCCTTTCCTGTTAGCTCATTAGCAAGTGTGACAGTTTGTATTTCAGATTTCAAAACCTGATAATCATAAATACTTGAGAGCCACAGAACTGGGACGTTAGGTGTAAAGCAGATCTAAGCTGGTATCTAGACCATCCCTCTACAACAGAAAATTGATTTATTCAGGGGATCTCTTTTAGAAATTCTTTCCTAGTTGAGGAGAATCAAAATTGGGTTTTGATAAAGAGTGATCAAAACCCACTGAAATTAATGATCCAGCAAATTGTAACAGGTTTGATCCCAGTGCCAGTGATTTTAAATGTTACAAAAGCTGGGCACTTTGGCCCAGCACTGTGACCTGGGAGTATTTTAAAAGGAAACTTGGAGCATGCAGGTGACAAAATGGACCCTTTGTATGGATATTTGCAGGGCTCCAAGGGCTCCCTCACATTCCTGCTGAATCAGAGTGAACTCAGCAAGTCCTGCTGGTGGGACAATGGCCCTCCTGGGAGAGTCAAAGGCTGCTTCCCAAAAAGTGATGCAAGGAGAGGTTAACTCCTGTATTCCCAGAAAAGGCTAAACGTGGGTGAGATGGGAAAAGAGTGCTTCTGAAAGCAGCACTTTGGGGCAAATATAAACCTGCTCTGGGAGTTTTGTGTCACAACTGTGTCCGTGTCTCAGTCTGAAATTAAAAAATCATCAGGAAAGAGAGGTTTTTACCTTTAAAATGAGAAGTCAGGCACTGTAGTGTAGTGGGAATGCTGCCAAACTGGTGTCAGTCATTTAAAGAACAGGGAGGAGGGGAAATGCATTTTTTTAGCTGGAGAGTGTCTGTGTGTAGTGCAAGGAAACAGATAAGCTTGGAGGGGATGATATTGCTTTTGTATTCTTCCTCCAATTATTTATATAAACTTGAAGGAAGGGTCCTAACACAGCAAACATCACTAAATAAATGGAGCATCATCCCTTGGAAACAGATGCTGTTTCTCTGAAGGGGATTTGTTCATGGCTATCTCCAAACCACAGCCCTGAATTCGGGCTCCAAGTTCTACTCAAGTTCTTTATGAAACATTTATCCCACAGGCAGGGCTCATTGTGTTCTATCAGTTCTATAAGATACAGAGCTGCAAACACACAAGGTTGGGAAAAGAGTTCAAACATGAGCATCAGAAGGAGGTCAGGACACAGAATTAATATTTCATTAGGCTGCTACTAATGAAAACTCAGCAATTTATATTTCCATGGAGGAAAGCAGGGAAGAACTTAAACACACTGCACATTTCCATGTGTGGGAATAATTCTGGGTTGTTACTAAATTCTAGCTTTGGGGCAGTTTTTCTTAATTTAACCGTCTGAAATTCATCACACCCTGTCCAATTAGAAAATGGTCACAACAGTCACTTGCCATATGAGAAGTTTGCAAAGTATTCTCCAAGAAAATTATGGTTAATTCACCATCAGAGTCACCAGAAGATGCAGCCCAAGTGTTTGAGCCCTTCCCTGGTAAATGTCTGACAGTCCACATTAAAAATTGCCACAACATTTTCAAGAATCCAAATCCATTAAATGCCTGATCCCTTTTCCCCCAGGCTTTCTTAACATATCAAAACATGTTTTCCTTGCCTATTTATATATTCAGTTGCATTGCATTCCTTAATTAAACTCCATATTTCTTAGCAAACTAACCCAGCAAGGCAGTTGGTTTCAGTAAACATGATTGACTATAAATACATAGGACATGCTCTTCAGATTTATTACTTGCAATAAATCTGACCCATTGAGTTCAATAATTTACTGTGTTGGAACCATTTACCTTTTAAAATATAATTTAATACGGTTAATAAAGCTCACTTCACCCTTTCAAAATAAATTACAGCTTAAATTGCATTTTTTTTCTTCTTTTTCCTTCAGATTCTGCTGCTTTCCTTCATTTTTTCCTTATAGGTTAATGCTTTTTTGTAAGCTTTAAATAACTTTACATCTGTAATGCAGTTATGTGGGCTGCCAAAACTCTTTAAGTTTAGATTGTCAGGACATGTTCTGCTACAGGCATTTGACTCTCGACATTCATAACTGCTGGACAAATGCCTGAACATGACAGAGCAGAGCATGGAACAGCAGAAAAGAAATAAGTTTTAAAAACCCAAGGAAAACTAAAACTAAAATCAATATATCCTTTTTTTGCCCCCAAAGCTTTGCTAGATGGACAATGTTTCAGAAATTGTCAAAGACCTCAAAGCTGGTTTAAAAACAAACAGATTTTTAGCCTGTCATTCGTATTTCAGATTTTATAGCAGAAGTGGAAAGAGGCAACGAGGAGGGAAAGTTAATGAAACTCCAGCGCCTGCTGCTGCAGGGGGGCAGCTCTGAGGAGCAGCTCTGTGTCTGTCTGAATTTCATAAAAGCACTCCAGACATGGCTGTGGAAAGACAAAATTGTAAAGTACCTGTGTGTGGGGTCGTTCCGAAGCGCTGCCCTTGCAGAGATCCACGCTCGAGTGCCCTTCAGCCACATTTACCTCAGCCTGGGGAGCTCAGCCTGTGGGCACCTCAGCATCCCGGGGAGCTTTTTGTACACCAGCCCCCCTCACATGGTCTGATTTCCAGATAATCTGCTGCCAAAGAGCTCTTTAAGAATTTTTTGCGTCACTTTAGCCAAATAAACTTTATGTTTCACCAGGGCTGCAGCTCAGTTTTCCTCCTAGAGGTGGGTGGCTACATTTGCCTGCTCGGATGAGCAGGATCCAATGAAGGCAGAGGCAGAAGGAAGGGGAGCTTTCCTGGGAAGGGAGAGCTTTGCTGGGTGTTGTAATAAATATAAATAACAGGTTGGGGATGAGGATGGACACAGCAAAGTTTTGAAGGAGTCAGTGAATTATAAATTTAAAGGTGGGTTTGTAGATTGCAGGAGGATAGGAAGGACTGGGATATTATCCCAACAAAATAATTTCTGTTCAGTAATGCTGAACAGTTGCATTATTTTAATAAAGAAATAAGGTTTAGTTTTGTTTTAAAGCTTGAAGCAGAAATTCTTTAGAAGCGTTTTGCTGCCTTAATGAGCTCAACAAGTAATTTCCTTTTTTCCTACCACTAATACTTCACTCCACTTCTAACACGTTTTTTTCTCCAGTGTTTTTCAATCAGGATTTCTTAATTCCTGCACTTCACGACTTGTTTATAAAAAGTCATAAATCACAGGTCAATGCCATAGTGTAGGTGGCAGATTAGGGAAAAAAAAGAAAATATGGAAAAGCAGAATAGGGACAAGTAAGAGTAGCTGATTGTTGGAGCAGCAGCAGCTCTGCTGTAAGCAGTTGCCAATTTTCAGAGACTTCTTCCAAACAATTGAAAAGAAAACAAACTGAAAGCTGAAGAGCTGTAATTTGCACTTTCCTCAGCTGTCCCTGGTCCCTGGCAGAGCCGCAGCCGGGCAGGGCGAGGCTCCTGCACCATCTCAAGGAGAGCTCAGGCACTGCAGCTGCACGAGGGAAATCAGTTCTGTTCCATTAACTGCCCCGGGCGCTGTGTTACGGCTGTTTTGTCAAACTGAGCTTTTTCCCTTCACTTGCTCTAGAAATTCATTGATTTTTTTTTTTTTTTTTTTTTTAGTGCAAGCAGCAACGTCCACCTCCTGTCTGCCGAGCTGGATTTCCCTCCTGTGTCCTGCTTTCCAAAATAATCGGGACTGGACGTGCTCACCTCCGCTTGGCTGCAGGCAGGAAAAGCCCCACCGGTTTGAGTCCTTGCCTGGGATCCTCCTCCACGACTTTCTCTCTTTTGTCCTGTTCCAGACGCTTTGCAAGGACAGATCCTGCCGTGCCTCCCTCACTAAACCGTTCTGGAGGTCACAGCACAGTTTTAATGTGCAAAAATCCAGCTGTGGCTCAGAGCCTGTGCTCCAGAGAGCAGCGTTTTTCCTTTCCTGGCACAATGGATGGCATAAGGAATCTGCACCTTTACTTTCCAGATTTCCAGCTCATTACTGCTGGGAGACTGGAGGGGTTTTCCAAACGCTCTTCTTCTATTCTCTTACAAGAAATAAATTCTCTCGACTGGGAGCCCCTCTGCTCACTACATAATTTTATCTTTTTAAAAATTTTAGAGGGATTGTGGCCTTTGACTGAAGTTTTTCTTCATCTCAGTCTCTGCTTAGAGTAGGTTCATTTATGCCTTACCCAGACCTTTTTGTTCAGATGTTTTTTTCATTATTGTCTTCTGCAGCAGTTACTGAGTTCTGGTTTTCTTGTGTTGTTTTTTTTGTTTTGTTTTGTTTTGAATTTCTTGCCAAACAGTCTGGAGCCTTTTTGGGACATAATTGAAATAGCAGACTCGAAATTTCAGGCAAAACCCCTTAACCTTATGACACCTTATTTATCTCATAAGTGAAAGACTTTCAGGGGCTGTACTGAGCCAGTTCCAGAATCTCATGAAATCTGGGCATTGGTGGGTGAAATTCTGATGATTTAGGGAAAATTTGAAGAAAAAGAAAATGGACTTTACTCAAGACACACAGATAAAGCAGCTGCAGATTCCAGCACAAGGATGGGAATCATCACTCCAATGAGCTCACAAAAGTAATACCAACTGTGCTGTGAGATCAGTGATGGCTCTGCAAGTGTCTCTGATTCACTGCCAATAAAAGGATTGCAACAATTTTCCAAATAATAAACAAAACAAACTCTGCAATATTTGTTTGTTCCCATCTTCCCTTAGTTAGCAATCAGACTACATTTAGAAGCTATTACAATTGGCTTTGGGATAAAAGAAATTCTGATTGCCCTTCCTTGCTATTTTCCACACTGTGCTGGGATGCACATCTGGGAGTTGGATGAGTTCTTGGAGAGGTTTTGTTGTTTCCACTACAACTGTTTTAAAAGCACATTCCAATGGGGAAATCTGATTCCTAGAACCCACAAACCACAACTACACATAACCTCTCCTCATTAGGAATTGTTTTTTTCTGCCACTTCATTAATCCAAAAGAGTTGACTTTCATAATATTATCTGTCAATGTTTGCCACCTGTCAGGGGAACTGTCTTTGAATTCTCACATGAAAGCTGCATGGTTTTGTTGATATGCTGGAAAAGGAAAATATTCAGTCAGCTGGTTCCTCAGCAATCTAAAGGTAAGGCTTTACAAAGGAGATATATATAGATATATATATATAAAATAAGGCAGAAATCAGCACTGAAATACAGTGGGTATTCACCTTTTTTTATTCCAAACCAAATCATCTTTTTAGCAGCTTTATGTTAATTTTTTCATAGTCTGGATTTACAGTTCATGGAGCTTTCTTTGTTGAGAGGCAACAAAGCAGCAAGCCAGGCTTATTCCCACATTATTTCCATTCCATCCCTTAGAAAGTTTAATTTTTTATCATCTCTGAACCATTTCCTGCAAACTGACAGGGGTTAAGTGGCTTGTTCCTCCAGCACACACTCTGGAGAAGTGCTGGAATAATTCATTGGGAACAATTCCTGCCTGTGAAGTGTCTCCCACACACCTGGGAAGAGCCTGAGGCTCTCCTTGGGTCCAGCTGTGCCTTGTGCTGTGCAGGACCCTGAGAACTTCCTCAGGCTCAGGAGGGAGCACATGGCAGCTCCATCATCTCTCAGCTCTCTCCAGCCTCATCTGAGGGCTGCTGAGCTCATCACTGAGCTTTCCCTCAGGGCAGAAGGGCAGAGTGACCCACTAAAAGTCCCACCAGCAGGGAATCAGATCAAGGGGAATCATTTCATCCACAGACTTTCCCCACATTCCAAACCACAGGTTAAAAACAACCCCAGGCACCTGTGAGGTGTTTATGGAAACAGGAGCCTGCAGGTTCCAATCCTTGCCAGTTCCCATGGCTGTTCTCCCACAGGCAGAGGAATAGCCTTCACTTGGCACCAGCACAAACATCAGGACATTCTTCAACTGCCCCCAGAGGAAAAACCACAGCTCTCACCTTGCATCTGCATTCCCCCCCCCCACCTTCCCAATTCCACCTTGGAAAAGAACTTAAAAAATTGCAGGGCATAAAGGCAGAATTGTTGCTGCCAGATTGGCTCCATTCCCCATAATGTTTCAGCCATGTGGATTTTCTGTGCTAATTTGGAGGAAAGGAAAAAAAATCCACAATGCTATTGTATAAAGTGTACAGGGAAATATCTGGCCAAGAACTGGGGAGATAAGCACAGGCTGGACAATACTTGAAAACACTGAAACCAACAAAAACTGGCTTGAAAGCAATTTTGAGTTTATCAAGCACAATCCTCACCAGCAACAACCAGTTAAACTCCAGAGAAAAAGTGAATTCTCCTTGGCTGATATATTCATAGATAGGACAGAGGAAACAGAAGTGGTGTTAAAGTCATAAGTAGAAAGATCTTGAAGGACTAAAATTACTGACCTTTTGGAGGAGGAAAAAGCCCCCAAAACAACACATGCATTAGTCATAATGAAAATATTGTGCACAGCACAGCTTTCCAAGAGATCTGGCTCTGTGTCAGAGCCACCAGGGAGTCCAAGAACTGTTTGCTTGCCTTCACTCAAGTGGCAGCATGAAGTGAAGACTCTGCATGAGACCCCAAAAGGGTCCCTGGAGAAACATCTGCTCCATCCCCCTGCCCAAAGGAGGATCAGCTCCACCAGTGCCATTTCTGTACCCATTTCTGTTAAAGGTGTGATGGAGGCACCACACCCTCACTGCAGCTCACCAACATCTTCCCATTCCATCAGCTCCATGCACCTCTTTAAAAAAAGAAACCAGAATTGTCCCAGTCACTTTAGAAAGTGTTTATTCAAAAGCTTCATAGCACCATCTTGTTTTTTAAAACAACCAAATAAAATGCAGCAATTAAAACGTTGGTTTTTCTGTTGAGCATGACACTAACTCCACCTGTGAACATATTTATGGTTGTTCTTGCTAAAATAACTGAAAAATAGCGCTCCTGTGCACACAGACATAGCACTGGCCCTTGGAGGGGTTACCCAGTCCCAGCTCAATAATGGAAGAATAAAACCAAGTGGAACTGGATACCTCAAGGAAACCATTCCCCTTCCTCAATCCTGCTGGAAGAGAAAATTTTCTAAAGGTCATTTTTAGCAGTTCCAATTCATACATCCCCTCCAAAACTTCAGCAAAACTAAAAATGTAAATATATAAAATACTTTTGGGGAGTTCTTTTATAGGACAAGTCAGACCATAATTGGTTAATTATCTCAATATGTTTGCTCTAACTATCACCTAACTATTAATTAACTAAAGGGCCTTTAATGCCCTTCTTTTCCTAGGGAAAACATAGGTCAAGATAATTTTACTACATTACTACGCCGATTCGCATTAAAAATTTAAGGTAAAACCAAACTGCCATTGACAGCACTTATCAGTTTTCATTCTGAGTTGTTTTTCCTTTTCCCTTTTGAGTTTTGGAGCAGCCCTGTCTGGGAGCTTGGATCAGTGAAGCGCTATTTCCCAAGGATCCTTAACTTACATTTCAGGAATAGGGACCAGGCCGAGGGCTCGGTCTCGTTATCGTTTGGCTATGGCTTCCGACCACTGGAATTCTCTATTGCAGCTACTGCTGATGGCCATGAGGAGGCAAATGCTCCCTGCTTCACTTGGCCAAAGCCCCCATGGGGTCCCAGGCTGGCAGAACTATGGGCTCCTGCTGCATCACGGCCAGGATCTCCTCGGGCACGTGCTTCTTGTCCACCACCACCTCGTACACGTACTCGGAGAACCAGTCATCGGTCATGATCAGGTAACCTGGGGGGAAAAACAGCATCACAGCACTGAGGCACTGCAGGAAGGCAGCCACAGACAAGCCTCACCTATGAATGATGCATTAAACAGGGCCTGGGCACGCTGGTTATCTCTCAAAACACAACAAAAAAAAATATCCTGAGGAAGTTAACACACAGGACGTACTTCGTGTGCACCGAAAGGTCAGGCAAGAAGCCCACCAGGAAAAACAAGAGCCAGAATATCCATAATTTATGTTTGCTCTGTTAAAATGGGCATTTATAATACTCAAGGGAATTACAAAGCCTGAACTTAAGGCAGAATGTAAAATTATTTGAGGCCTTAGAATTTTTCAGGTGAATGTGAACCTGTTCTAAGAAAACTTGCTTGGTTTAGTTTCTGCAGTAAGAGGCAGCCACTGCTTTCCTCAAAGCCATTTAAATCACACTTAGGCTGAAGCAAATCCTAATTGTGCCCCTTAATGTGAAAATGACACCCTTTGAACTGGGAGTGAGGGAAGTCACTTTAGAGGTTTTAGCAGAGAGCTACCACTGGAAGCAAGCTATTCCAAGTGAACTGGGAATAAGAATGGCTATGAAAAAGGAAGCAGTTATGAGACAGATGAAAAGGCTTTATGTAATAAAGTTCCTTGCATCCTTATATTGTATCATCACACAATCAAATGAAACAAGAAAATGCCCAAAGAATATGGACAATAAATGCATCTATCTCCACCATCTTGTTTCTAAAGCAAGAGATCAGATAATCCCATAAATTAAAACCCCTATCAACTGTAACCCGAGCTAGAAGCCATTTTGGAAACACTGCCAAAGGGAGCTGCCTTGATTATCCTCTCTCCAGGATATGAGTTCTTGGGACACACAAAAACCTCTCACTCCCAAGAGCCAAGGAGTAATTGCACCCTGAGAGGATTAATGAACTCTGCCTCTGACATCCCGTCCCTCGGAGCCGATTGGGATCGCGGCGTCTGAGCGGGGAGGAAGCGCCGAGCACGACTCCAGAACATGCAAATAACTCTGCTCTGGGGAGGCCTGAGCACTGCAGGCACACACACACCCCACAGACACCTGGGGAGCCCCTCAAAGTCCCCAAAGGGCCTTGGGGAAGCCACACCGTGCCTGGGGAGAGCCTCTGTCACAGGGCACTTTTGGGTGAGAGGTGCACAAACTGGGTGCCTGCAGTTAAATCCTTGAAATTCCTTCCTGCAGGAGAGCAGCAGCCAATACAAGACATGAAAAGCCCAAAGGGAGCTGACTTCTGGCTGGAGATGCATCCTAAAAAAAGCTCCTTTCATGCCAAAACAAGCAGATGGACCCCTCTCCACAGTGTGATTTAGTATTCCCCTCTTCCTTGCTTTTAAAAAAAGATTTCCGATGGGATAAGCTGGGTTCAAAGTTAGGTAATAACGTCCTGTGTGTCTCCAGAACAAAAGACTACTCAGAATAATTAAACTTGCCTGTGTGGCTGAAAAAGAGCAAATAAAACAGAAAGGAAATATTTGATTGGGAAGTGACTTTTTTTACCTCAGAAAACAAGCAATGTTTGTCAGTAGCTGTGTTCATTCCTTGAGGAAAAATACACTGGGTTCCAGAAACACTTTTAGAACAGATACAAATGCAATTACTAAATATTTAGGAGAGGCAAAGCTGGGTTGGTTCACAGGGGTTCCCTTTCTCCAGGACAAGCAATAACACAAGATTTCAGTGCTGCCCACTCTGGAGTGTAAACATGTAACTGACTCCATCCCATAATTCCCAAACCAGGAGTCCCAATCTTTCCAGTCTTGCATCATTCCTGTCAGGGGAAACAGGTGCCACCTGGCACCCTGACTGTACTTGGAACCCCACATGAAAACACACTGCTCTTTCCTCACAAAAACCCCTCATTTGTTTGCTCATTGTTTAATGACTCAAGTTCAGTCCCTGGGGTTTTGTTACTGGAGGCTGGAGCCTCAAGCACTCTGTCCAAGAATTCCTGGGAGTTGGGGCTTACTCCTACCCCCCACACCCAGCAGGGCTGTGCCAAGCTCAGCAGCATTCTTGGCTGACTCTTCACCGATGTGGACTCTGGTTTCTTGTGCTGGATTTACCCAAGCACAGCTTCCCAATTCCTTAACAAGGCAGATAAGATAAAAATCTTAAATCTTATCACAGTGAGACACAGACTCAGTGGCACTGCAAGACAGCTCAGACAAACTCTGAGTCCTCACCCTCCCACACAGCTACACTGGACACTGAAGAGTGGAAAGTCAGGGCAGGAAGGAGAAGAAACCCCACCAAGCTGAATCACAGTCCCTGAAGGGATTTAAATGATGTGTAGAAGTGACATTTGGGGGCATGCTTCAGTGGGGACTTTGCAGTGCTGGGTGAACAGCTGGACCTTAAAAGGGCTTTTCCAACCTAAATGTTTGTGACTCTCAGTTACCTCTCCCAGTGTTTGGGAAGGGGCCCTGGAGGACTTGTCCAATTGCCTTTTGCTCCAAGCAGCTCATTTGGTCATACCCAATAAAATCATTCAAAAAAGCAGTCTGAAACAGAGTCAAGCTTCCTACTTCTGATGGGATTTTCTCTCAAGGCACTTTTCCAGGCAACTCCCCGAGCAAAAGCAGTCAGGGAGCAAGACTTTCCAGAGACCATGGTGTCCCCTGGTACAAAGCAGATATGGGGCAGTGATTCACCCTGTAAAGCCCACACAGATGCCATGGGGACAAGATAGGGCAGGGTTCATTCAAGTCCCTATGGGCTCTTATTTTATTTCAAAGGAACAACCAGCTCCTCTTACAGGGACTCATTCTTGAGAAGTGAGCGTGGATTTGGGCTCAGTGCCAGCCCAGCAGGCACCACTTGTGGCAGTGGCAGGGTTCAGCTGCTGCCCTGTGCCTTTGATGTTACCTCAGTATTGATTTGGCTTCTTTACTTAATCCAACATCCCAAAGAACGTTTCACTACTGTCATATTGCTGAGCCTTGAAGGCTGAATGTCAATAGCTTTGTTGTTTTGTCAAGTCTGAAGATTTTTATTGGAATATTTTGCTGTGAATGGATACAGCTAACTCAGAACAGAAACTACTGCAAGACCAAGAAGCCACAACATAAATTAAGACACTCTTCCAAGAGTATTCTGTGTTTTCCTCTAAGTTGCTCGTGTTATGGAACAGCTTATAAATAAGACCACATCCTAAAACAGAGTTCTCCAAAAATAGTCTATTCCCAGAAGAAAACCAAGACATCCTGGGAAAGTTCTGTCACACCAAATCTTACAAGCACAACATTTGGGATTAATGTGCAGCAGAAAAATGTGGCCAGCAATGACTGTTGCTCCTGGGGACACAGAATCTGGCCTGGCACAGTCACCACTGAGGCTGTGCCATGGCTGAGCCCACATCCGGCCTGTCTCACTCAGGAGATGGAAAAACCATGGAGCTCTCCTCCACTCCTGGTAGGAAAAGCTGCCTGGCCTTGGCAGGGCAAGGCAGGGATGCTCTCACTCCACCACCAAGGGCTGGGGACCTCAGGGCTGCCCCTCAGAGCAGCAGAGAACGACTGTGGTCATTCCCAGCTTCCATCAGCAGGGAAACCACTGGAAGCAATTTCCAAAACCAGCTCTGAGCTGTGATTCAGGGCTGTGTCCACACCAGGCTGGCACAGGGCCCTGGCACAGCCCTCAGAGCCCTCCCAGAGGGCAGCTGGGACAGCAGCAACAGGAAAACAAGCTCATGGAGAACCCCAGCACAAGCAGAAGCACGGTGAGGACTGGATTTTGTGTCCCAGTGCCTGCCACACCAGGGAGGAGCACAGGAGAGGGGCTGCAAGTCATGGCTTTGGTACAGCCTCCAAAAGGCAACCAGAATTACGATTTTCTAATCTTTTCCCAGCCAGCTGTTGGAGTTCAAACAGTTTGCACTGCAGCTGCTTGCAGCACAAACTGGGACCAGCCATGCCCTCACTTTCTCTTCTACAAAATCAGTAAGCAAGGCCTTGCAGTGATTGATAAACAGTACTTTAAGAGAAAACAAAACCCACTTCAGTTTCACACATGGCTCAGGAAGGTTATTCAATACCATAGCCAGCATGAGCCCCATGTGCAGTGCACAGGTTAAAGCTTGGCTGTTACCAAAAGCTTTATTTAGTACATTTAAAAACAGCAGTGAAGCTGTTACTTCCCCTTCTGTACTAGAAAGAAAAATCATTCCTATACAGTGCAGTCCTTGGAAGTGATCCTATTTCATTGATAGAGCCAAGCTTTTATCCATGGTCCCTGTGAACAGACTGGTTCCAGACCCACAGGAGCTCCTGGGGTCTCACAAGACAAGTGCCACCATGGTTTTGGACTCATGCTACCAGATTTTCCACATTTGTGTTCTGCAGCAAAGGATTGTGAGCACCAAAACAGCCAAAGTTCTGACCAGTGTGACACAGGGAGAGCAAACTCCTGCAGCTGCTGGGGTTTTTGGCAGGGATAAGAGCTGGGAATTTACTTGGGATCAACAGCAACTGATATCAAAGCTTAAAGAGTATCAGTAGCTTCCCTGCAATAAACTGAACAACCTTAACAAAAACTGATAAGGCAGGAATAAAGTTTGATAAAATATGACCTTTTGATGAAGTCTATCAGTATCTTCCCATGCCTTCCATACACAAACCAGTCTAGTTATTGGATTGTCCCTTCCACATCCTTATTTCCAAACATTCAGCTTTCTGCTCTCATGACTGTAAATTACCTTTATTGCCACGGTCTTCACCCCAGGAGTTTTCCACTCTCCATTTTTCAAATGCATCTTCTTGCCCATCCTGTGCCAAAACAAGCCCATGACATTCAGTGGTGAAGGAGAGCAGGCAACCCCTTCCACATCCAAATTCAGCACCAGGAACACAGAACTCCACTCCTGAGTCCAATGGTTTCTTGCTAATGGCTGCAGAAATGCCATTTTATAAAACAGTCATCTACATACTTAGATAAAATATGAGGAAATATGGTGAAGAAGAAAGTCTGCAATCAATATTTTACCAGGAAGCTGAAATTTAACTAAATTCTAGTTTGGACTTAACTGACTCACAGAATTGAAGCTGCTGTTCCCCCATCAGGCTGTGGGGGAAATTAAATACAGGATGCACAACTTGCCTGAGCTGGGAACTGTCAGCATTCAGAACAGCATTGGCAAGAGCAAGTGCAAACCCTTGAAAAATCCAGCTGAAGGACACAGCTCCAAGTCTGGGCTGTGCAATTAAAATGCTTCAATACAAAAAACTAACCTGAAAAACATCCTATAAGTCCAATTTTAATCATGAATTGAATGTTGTTGCAATGCTTCTGTTCCCCCTTGAAAAGAGAGAACAGTCCTTAAGATGGGACACTCAAGAGCTCCCAGACCAAGGAGGTCAACTCTGGATGCTCCCAGAAATTGGGAGGAGCACATTCACATTCAGAGTAACTTTTTAACCAAAAGGTGCATTTAATGCACATTGATTTTTGATGCTGTAAAATTGTAATATGATTTTTTTTTTAATCTTCAAAGCCATTTTATAAAAATAAGTAAATCCAAAATATTACATTTTACAACTCAGTTTCTCAAAGCCCCTTCAGATTAAGGTTTTTAAAGAAGTACCAACTACAAAGCTTTCCTTGTTTTTCAGTTAGATATTTAGAAAGTGTTCACACAATCTGATACACAATGGAAACATTAAAAGCTCAGAATGCAGAAAACAGGAAAAAATTATATTGAGTTGTAAAAAGTAACTTGGAACATTCTTGTGACTCAGCAGTTCCATCTCAAGTCTCAAAACTCCACAGCTCAGGCAAACTTGTTCAGTGCTATGCAAGCTGTTATTTCTCAAGCCAAGGTCAAGCTGGACAGGAAGAGATCACTTCAAAGAAGCTTTAATAATGACAACTTCTGGAAATAAATGGAAACATCAACTTTGCAGATAACCTTGAGTTGTAAGTTTTTGCATGCTTCTTTTTACTTCATTATGTGCTTTGTTATGGTGCCAGGAGCAGATCTAGCTGTGGATTCATCTCAGCCTGCTGTTTGCCACAGAGCTGTGCTGGACACCATTTCCCTTCCCTAATTAGAGGTCAGAGGGATCACATGCCAGGGAGCTGCAGGAGGCTAACCTGCTGCAAAGTGCCTCCAGCATTTTAACAGGAAGGCTCTTCTTCAGGCTCTAAACCAGACTGGACTAACCATGCAGTGGTTGTCCAACCAAAGTTTGTGGCTAAAAGGAAAAAAAATCCCTTGACATGTCTAAAATTCTTCCCTCCTTGTTAAATATTTATAGTTCTGAACACTCAGATACAAACAACACAAAGGGGTTAAACAACCAGGCCTTGTGGCACACTGAGTGAGCCCAGGACACAAAGAAGCTGCCAGGATATTCCAACACATCCCTGCAGCACCAGAACTCCAGGAGGGAGACTCTACCTTCTCAGTGACAGCTGTCAGGACCATGGCATGGGTCATCAGGGACTCTCCAAAGATCAGTCTTTCTGCTTTGTTCATGTTCTTGATGGAGACACCAAACACCAGCTCGTGGTTAAATCTAGCAGAAAGACAAAGAAGCCACATGAGAAAAGATGTTCTGGCAGGAGCCACTGCACAGGCATAGGAGTTCAACCAATTTTAATGTCAGAATAAATGCAAAACCTGATCCCTTTAGGAGTTTCTCTCACCATATATTAGACATTTAAATAAGAATATTTAACAACTACTCATATTGCATCTTTAAAGGATTCAGATTAAACTAACAAGTAAAATCTGCTGCTGAATTACTTAAATATACTCTTTTGGGATATATAGTCAGTCCAAAGTATGTACAAATCAGTTCATTGAGCAGCTAAAGGGCTGTTCATGTTCTCACTGAATATCCCAGATGACATTCTGCTTTGATTCTCTACTCACATATTCAGGTCGTTGATTCCCAGCTTGCCATAGAAGTGCTTTGCCACATCACAGCCAAACCACACAGCCTGCAAAGAGAAGGAAGGGTCACATCTGGCCAGATCCCAGGAGATTTACAGGGCAGGGATTTGCTGCACTGTGCCATCCACAAAGAGAAACCAAACCCACCTCGCCATCCTTAATTGATGCTGCAGCCAATTTCTTCAGGACCTCCACAGGCTGGTTGTTGTAGAGAGTTTTCCTCCCTCCAGCCATGTTGCCCAGGTACTCCACTGTGTAGAGCCTGTTGTAGGGATTCTGGGGTCGAGGATCGTTCACTAGACAAATCTGCCAAAAACCACAATGTCATAAAATAAGGTGCAACATAAATGAAATCTTTGAAGATTGAATCTAGAAGGATTTCAGGGAATAGCTTTTGTCCCAGCTGCTGTCTGCTCTGTTAGCAAACAAGCCACTAGGCTGAAGTAAGAGGTTTTTTAAGGTTGTGTTTGTTAGGTTTTTTTGTTTTGTTTCACAAGTTCACCTCGTAACTGTGGCAGAGCAGCTCTGTGTGTTATTCCTTCTCTAATGCCTGCCTTATGACATATCACAACTGATTAGATCATTACATATTTTATCATTACAAAACCATGGTGGACTGCAACACAAGATCCCAGATAATTGAAGGGTAGAGCACAAACAGCACAGCAGGGAGAACAAACACACTGACTTGGGCAAGCAGTGCCCATCCCAGCTGCTGCAGCTACAGGGGGGACAGACACTGGCAACAGTGGAAAATAAATGGTTTAGCAGCAATAAAAAAAAAATTTAAAAAAGCTTTGGGAAGTTGTCAGCATCCCCAACCTTGTCCTCCATGTTGAAGTAAGGCTTCACATGCTCGTTGTAGAACTGCACCGGGGTCATGGGGCCGTATTTGTGGTAGTTCTTCTCCTTATCCCGGAACTCCCAGCAGAAAGTCTCTGGAGGGCTGCCCAGGCAAGTGCTCACTATTCTGAATACCTGCCCAGAGAAGCAAACAGCTGTGAGCCTGCTGGGACATGCAGCTGGGCCTCTCCTAGCACAGCAATGCCACTGCAACATGCATTTTGCCACATGAAAACCAGATGGAGAAATGGGATCTTAACGGTCACCTTTGAACACGTGAATAAACACACACACATCAATCATCTGCACTCAGCTCCTGAAATCTTGGTGTTTCAGCAGTTCTAAACCAATCTGAAAGGCCTCAGGAAAATCAACAGAGCTTCTTTCTCCATTCTCACCTTCTCAGGTAAACCACCAGGTAAAAGAGAAGCTTACAAATTCCAGGTTCTCCTAGGAATGCAGCAGCCCAAAGCAAAAACCAGGACACTTCCCAGCCTTGTTACAACATTTTGTAAGTAATTCTGAAGTTCCTCCAACACTGCCAGAGAAACTTTACCAATTTGATTCTCAAAAGGCTTGATCTTTCAGCATCAGCTGCTCAACCAGGTGGTTTGCCCCATGCAGAGATAAACCAGACCTTTTAACGTGGCATTTTAGCCCAGTGTTTCCCCTGTACTAATTCATTTTTTTACTGTAAAGTTCATTTGGATTTAAAAGATGGGCCTTTGCTTCTTTTCAAAGCCCCAGAATAATCTTCACATCTGTTTTAATACATTTAACAACATCTCTGTTTAGGGCTGAGCTGGCAGGTTATGCAATTTAATTCCAGCTCCCTGCCTGCTGCCTGTGACATCCTTTGCAGTTATCTTTGGATTTTTAGCACAAAAAGTTGACCAGATTTCAAGTCATCAGCGTCCCTGTAAATCAGAACACAGAACTGCACTTCAGAACCTCTGCTGTAGTTTCTCACAGGGCTTATCAGAAAATGTGCCAACACTGGCAGTGTAACCACATGAGTGTCTTTAGAGACACAGAGCAGGACCTGCCACAGGTACTCTTGGGACAGGGAATTTAATCACAGTTAAACAGATTTGAATCTGTTTTATTTCAGCTGACACTGATCTTCAGCTCTGTCCATCAAGCACAAGTCTCTTCCTTGCAAGGAACCATCAGGTTATTTAAAATAAGAGGAGAGGGAGTCAGATCTCAGCTGCACCTTCTGCACTGGGATGCAGCTCCTGTGGTCTGAGCCAGCTTTCCCAGCCTGGCAATCTTCACACACAGCAGAGTAGACACAATCCCTTTCCCAAAGCTGATTGAACTCTTTCTGCAGCTGATCCTAAGGTTCCATAAGAACTGGCTTTATGTTAACGTGCTCTTTGTGCTGGCAGCAAAAGGAGTGCAATGTTCCTGCTAAATGAAGGTGTTCTTGCTCCAAGCAATTTAAGAAAACAAGTGAAAAGATTAATTACAGGTTGAAACAAGGGTGTGGGCATAAGGCTTCTACTGCAGGAACTCACACATTTCTCAATAAATATGGTAAAGAGCAAATATAAACCCCTGAACTACTATAAATATTTAATTTTGCACAGACTGCACAAAAGGTACCATTTGCTGTGGCTACACCCACATTACCTCAGATAACCCCGAGAGCTGAGAGATGAGGCCATGAACACAAAATAAGCAGAAAAATGCCTAAAAGGAGAGCAGCAACCAAAAGGGCTCCAGCCAAAGGAAGGGAAATGATGGAGACAGAAGTCTCCAGTGAACAGAGGCACTGGAGCCTGGAATGACCTCCCTCAATTGTTTTGCCACCACACCCAACACAGGCCCTCTCTTCATATCTCACAAGCTTCCTCTACCAATAAATAAAACAAGCATATTTAAACTAAAAGGTGATTTACATTGCCCTAGTGACAACCTGAAGCAAGATAAGGCAAAGATAGAGTGGCTTGTGCTGGACCCCAAAATGAATGAGGAGGGGAAAGGGAGGACACTCCTGATAAGGAAGAGTCTACAAAGGAGAAGAGTAAAGGAAGATGTATTGCATGAACTGCACTGATTTCAGCTTCTGCCCTGCTGTGCACTGGTTTGATAAGAATGTTTATACAGTTCTGGAGTGAATATTTAATCCTGTGTTCCACTACAATTGCCCCATTTCAGCTCAAGTGCTGCTGCCAGAAGGAGCAAACCAAGATTTGCTACTCAAATAGAACCTCCCAGAGCAAAACCAAGCTCTGCTTTGCCACAAAAATGCAGAGGCAGTACCCCTCATACACATCTAAACACACACAAACCACCTTTGATGCTGCAGGAGAAAACACTCTGTTAACCTCAGAGAATTAAGCACAACCTTTTACAGAACAGACAAACTGCAATCAGTTAAGAACCTTTCATGCCAGTTCCAGGATCTCTTGTCAGAGGGCAAGAGGCTGTAAATAAATGAAGTAACATTTTAGCAGTGAACTGTGTGTCCCTGCCCTCAGAATGACCATCTCTAGCAAGCTTTTGATGTCTGCTGCTGAATCCCCCAAGGGCTTTTAGACACACACTGCATGTAAATTAAATTAATTCATTTTTGAACTAAGTGCAGATTGCCAACATTCTGGGGTAGGCACAGCATTCTTAAGGCATGAATTTCACAACAGTTTTGATGAAACCTGAGGAACACAAATCAGTTTTCTTCTTTTAGATAAAAAGAAGCTACAGAATTTTACATGCAGTGCAAAGATGAATTTACAAAACCCAAAACAACACATTACATTAATCAATATAGAACTAATACAGATATCCCAAGGTAAGCTCTCCCTAACAGTGATGGTTCAGTGGATTGCAGAAAAAGCTAACACACACCACCAAAAGATTTAATTTTTTGACTAAAGACATACATTGGGTTACTTGGCATTGTATGTTTGAGAAATAAATTATACACATACTTTTCTCTAAGTGCATGGACTCGGTGATGCTAGAACAGCCTCAAGTTTTAGTTATTTTTGGCAATTTAAGAATCAAGTTTGAGCAGCACAGAATGAGAAAAGTGAGTGTTTGTGAGAGCAGGAGGAGGTTCAGGCACTGCAGACACTGACAGGAGTCAATTCACAGCCAAACCCAGGCTGCAATTCATTCCTCTGCTGCCCCCAGGATCAGCCCTCAGCTGGACTCAGCCTTGTGCAGACACCTCCCTTCTGTGGTTCTTTCCTGCTCTCTTGTGGGGAAACCTTGCACAACACTTGTGCTACAGGATTTGCATTCAAAGCCATCAGAATGCAAATTTCAACCTTTCCTCTTTGGTTTTTTGTTTTTTTTTAAGAGCCTGATAGGCCACTGTTTTGACCTCTCAAGAGAAAGTGCTGCTTTTCCCATAGATGTGGGGCAGATGTCTGTAAAATATCATCATTCTGAAACCTATGGATTCAAAATATTTGGCTGGAAGGATCAGAAAAACTCAGAATGAGGTAAGCAACAAGTCACTGCAAAACCAATTCTCCTGAACAGCCCCAAGGACAGTTTGTTAAGCAATAAGAGGCACGTGTTTTGGCTGATCCAACAGCAACAGCTACACAACAAAAGAAAGAAATCTCATCCATTCCAGTCCTGTGTTCCAAGATTCGTGTCACACCAGTTTATTTACCTCTTCTATCATCATGTCCATGGCAGCACAAAGTTCTCCTTTGCTTCCTCCACTTTCCACCATATTTCTTAGCCTCAAACAGTATTCTCTCATCTGTTTAAAGAGAAATTCACTTTGTTATTAAGGGTATGAAAGGTGTCACCTGATCGTTTTCAGGACTTCCCTATCTGCTTGTTTCAAGCACCTATTTTACACTTCATAGCATGTTTTCAAAATGAGAATACATTTCAGAAGCTTCATTAGAGAGTCATTAAAAAATAACAAGATAATTGAATGCTGCTAAAGTAAAATGCCACCAAAAAATTAACAAATAGTCACAATTCAATTATCATTTCAAACCACTGGTGTGAGGCTTGCAGCCATTAAGCTCTTACAGCTTGATTTCTCTCAGTCCCATAAGTGAGGCCACAACATCCACACACATCAGCACCTCTGTGACTCACAGAACACACTTTCTTCATCCTCTCACATTCATTTTGCAACTCTAATGCATAATTGATCTCTTGGCTGATGAAAAGAAAGGGGCATTTCCCCACTGCATGCACAGCTGCAGTCAGAGCAGCACAAGCTTCCCATTAGTGTCACCATCCATAAGGCCAGGAATGGTGATGGGGCTCCCTCAGGACCAGCTGCTTTGCCATGCTCAGGATTAGAACAACATTAACAACATTTAAAATGTCCAAGCTCATTCCACCACGTATTTTGCATTTTTTATGTGGATTTCAGCAGGCAGTTCTCCCTCAGCATGCAGCATACGAGCTGGAATAAACGTAGCAAACTGTAAAAAATGTTTTAATTGCCTTTTGCATCTAGCTACCTACACCAGCATCTTCCCAGGCTAATTCATTTCTGCAGTTCAGGGAGTGAGTTAACACCTTCCTTCAGACAAAGCTGTGCACTTCTATACTGAAAGCTGATTTTAACATGCAGTGTTTTTAAAATACTTTTTTTTTCCTCCATCTTTTTCACCACATTTGGCAGTCATCTCTAGAAACCTTGGCACAGGGAGATGAGATACTGAAAGGGTGGGAAACAGACACCTGGACACCACGTGCTGGTTCGGCAGAAACGGATTTAAGCAGCCACATCAAGAAATCTTTGGAAATCTGAGGAATAGGAATAACTGCTACTAAAACCACAAAAGGTATTTTCAAGCTACTGAAGCCTGACAATTGAAATTTTCCATGATCTCACCTTCCTACTCCATGTTTCAAGATTAACATCAGACTTTACTGAGACTTCAGGCTGCTTGTAAATAAATTTAACTTGCTGAGATGCACTTAACACTTTGGTTAATAAGGATAAGGTGGTTAGGAACATCTGGAGCAGGTTCATTCCCATTCCCTCCCCTAAGTTTTATCATCTAAATCAATTTTACCTTATGATTCAAGATCTCGTTCATCCTTCTGGTAGCCTCTGTGGTGTGAGACTCTGGGAAGTATTTCTTGGGGACAACACCATACTTCTCTAAAAGAAATAAAACTACAGGTTAACAATTGGATTTTTCACACAATAGATGATCCTACTACTTATACCCATATGAAAAATAAAGAGAGTTTGGGTTTGTGCAGGGATTATAAGGGAAAGGCTCTTATTTAAAGGCTACAAGTACCCAAAGTTTACATTTTAATTTGTAACTGAATCTTGACCTCTGATCTGCATTCCACAGGGATCCCAGAACATGGAATCCCTGAACTACTCAGTATTATTTAACCCAACACTTAAAAGTTCTGAATTAATTAGTGCTTTAGAAAGTCCTGTTCACCAGGGGGAAAAAAAAAAAATCTTGATTACTTTAAAATTAATCTCCTGAAATACCTTCTAAAGAACTGGGCCTCCCATGAATCACTCCATATAAATTATCTAAGGTTAAAACTTGACTTCCCAGTCTCTTTTCCTCTTCAAGATTTATAAAACACCAGCAGCAGCTCAATGCCTTCCTACATTACAGTACCACTGACAGATCTCACCGTGCAAGGCTCTGCATGTAACAGCAGAGCCAAAATCTCTGCCCTGATTAAGTATTTATAGCAATGGGATGAGGAAAAAAGGAACCCCCAGGCTTCAAAGAAACAAATTCCTTTTGTGATTCTAAATTTGTATTATTGGCTTGTTGATTTACAAAGGTGTCACTTTGTTTCACAACACAAACCAGAGCAAGCGCTGGTGTAATTAAGTATCTCCAGCAGCCTAGGATCCCTTTCCTGCTGGAGCACTGTAAGACCAGCACTGCCACATTCCACATCAATTCCTTCTCACTGATCTTTACACCAACTTCAGGCTGCAATTCCAACGAGCTTTGCTCCTTCTTTGCAGAAACACCTGGGTCCAGCAGTGGCTTTTTCCTTACCATGTGCCCTAAGGATTGTGCACATGGCTATAAATAAATGAGGTTCGGTTGATGACTGGAGGAAAAGGGATTGAATCTTTTTATTAAATGTAAAGTCAAGGCTATCTAATTATTTGTTGATCTTCTGAGCTTTTATCATCAAAAGGACTATGCAAAAGTGATGCCAGACAAGACTGAAGCCAGATATTTCTAATCTGGCCCCCAAAAAAGTCTTCGATTAAAAAAAATACTGTGGTTAATGGCATCATTAGCCAACTCCCAGGTCTCAAGCACAATTTCTTATTCTATTCCATTCCCCATTTCTCAAACCAGGCTGCAGTTTCAGGAAGGGCTCCTTGTGACCACTTCTCTCACCAATAATGTTAACCAGCATATCCCACTGTCCACCATCATTCGTGGGGTTGGAGAGCAGGAATTGCACCAGTCTTCCTTCCACTGGCTCCTTCTTCTGAGCTGTTTCCACAAAGGCATTTAAAAAGTAGTAACAACGCTCAACCTGAAACACAGATTTGAAAAAAAGCCTTTTAAGTCTGGCATATTATGCATTAATTAATTGCTCAGTATTCAGTTCTTTGCAAGTACAGAATAGATGAAGCAACTCTCTGCTCTTCCAGTGACATCCTCATTTTCCCCTCCAGCAATCCAGGGGCCACCCTATAAAATTCTTTGTTAGGCCAAATATTTAGAAGTGACTTCACACAGTTTGAAGGTAGGGGAACAGGAAGTGGGAAGCAGAAGTTATGCAATGAAGCCTGGTCCAAGCTAGTACTAGATTTGCTTGATTTCCCTTAGGGGGAGAAGCAGGCACACAGCTCACCCATCAGGTCACAAGCACAACTGAAACCTCAGAGCTACAGGCATGTTTCTCCTGAACCACCACCAAGTAACTTCTGAAATACACAGAACTCCTGAAAAAAAAAGACTTCTACTATTCCAAAACTTCAACATCTTGACAACTTTCTTCTCAAGCTGAAAGTCCCACTTTGCTCGACCACCTGCATTTAAAACACTTTTAAATGTTGTTTTCTGAACACTGTTTTTAAACAACTTATGAAGTTTCTTCTCATATATGCTAAAACAATGCAGCCTAAAAGAAGCTCTGTCCCAACACTAACACCTGATTGCATAAGCAATCCTCCAACAACCTACACGACTGTACCTTATCCCAGAAAAAGAGATAGGACTGGCTGAACTCAAACTCTTCAATGTTGTATTTCTTCATGAAAGGAAGACGCATTGCGTTGAGGCAGGAAAAGATCCAGCATCTCCCTGAGAGATCAAAGGAACACGGATTAAACTGGAACGCCTGTGCTCAGGAGCTGCACAACAATTTCTTTCACCAGAATCATGACACAGTTCTGCCTCGAGCCTTTGGCTGGGCTTCTACAACACCAAAAAGCTCTGAAGGTGTTCTGAAATCTTTTATTGCAAGCACATCTCTCAATTACACCACGCAGAAGGGAAAAGAGGCAAACGCTGCAAGTCTAACGTGTGTTTTTAACTCAGGAGGATGCTGCAGGAATTCGACTTTGTTTCAAAGCCCGGACAAAGGGCTCTGGAGCAGCGGCGGCTCCCAGGAGCACAATCAGTGCTACGAGTCAGCCCCCAGACACCGCCCCCGGCCCCGACCGCCCTTACCGGAGTTCTTCTGGTTGGTGACGGGCTTGCCCTCGGCGGGCACGGCGTGCTGGAAGACCTGCACCGTGTCCTGCACCACCTGCCGCTGCAGGCACACCTCCAGCGGGTCGTTGCATGTGGCCACGTTCTGGGCCAGCAGGAACTGCGGCTCGGCCCGGAGCCGCCGAGTGAAGGCGACGGCCTTCTCCGTGCTCAGCCCTGCGGGACAGCGGGGCAGGGTCACCGCCGGGGCCGGCCCCGCACCCTCGGCACCCCGGTCACACACACACGCCCTCCCCTCCACCGCTGAGGTAACGGTGAGCCTTCCGTCTCTCCCTACAATGGGCACGTTACCCTGCCTACAGCCCCGGGAAGGTCCCGGGAACGCGCCGCGCCCCCCGGTAATTCTCCCACCGCCGGTAAGGGCCGGTAACCCCCACTCCCTACCCCGGTAATTTCCCTCCCCCGACCCACTGCTAAGGTACCGATGAGCCCCCCCGCCCCCCTCCTCCATCCCCGCCGTGGACAAGATCCCCCTCCCTCCATCCCCCTTCCCCGGTAAGCGCCCCGCCATCGCTGAGGCGCCGCTGTGCCCCCTCCGCCCACAGCCGCCCCTCCGGGCCGCGCCCCCCCTCACCGCGAGCGTTCATGGCGAAACCGGCAGCACGATCCCGGCGCGGGCCCGAGGCGGAAGCGGCTCTTATAGCGCCGGCACCGGAAGCCGGAAGAGGGGCCCGGGGCCGCGGCCGGGGGCGAGGGGGGGCGAGCGGCGGCGGGAGGGCGGACGGCGAGAGGCGAAGGACACGTTTAGTGCGGGGGAGGCGGCGGGGCGGCCCCTCACAGAGACCCCCCGCACTGGCGCCTCACGCCGATCCCTGACAACCATCCCCTCTCACAGAGACCCCTCACACCGGCCCCTCACAGAGACCGCTCATACGGACCCCTCACACGAATCCCTCTCACACCGGCGCCTCACAGGGACCCCTCACCCACCCAGTCCCCGCTCCAGAACATTCCACAATGCCTGGAGGAGCGTCAGTGCCGGGGGCTGTGTGTGGCACAGGCTCGGCTCTGCAGGGCTGGTGTCAGCCCTGGGTGAGTGACACCCATCCCGAGCACGCCCGTCCCGCTGTCCCCAGCTCCATCCGCGCGGTGTCACCCCCTGCGCTGCGGCAGATTAACAGGAGGGTTTGGGACAGCTCTCCGCAGCCGGTGGTGTTGAGGCCAAGTGTCCAGGAGCATGAGGTGGCACCGCTGTGGAACCTTGAGGGACCTCCCCGAGCACTGGTGAGCCAAGGACACGCTCTGGATCACACTCCAGATCTTGAGGAAATGCTGCTTCTCTGAGAAGAGCGCTGGTGCATCACTGTCTCAAATTGATTTACAGCACGCAGTGTTTATTGACAGTATTAGTAATGGATTATTCCAAGGCATGATGAGGCCTCAGCAGCTTGCCAGGACCTTGAGAAAAGTGCTTGAGTGGCACATTTGCTGGGGGAAGGGATGGATGGAGATGTTTTCCACGCATTGTGGTGCTGGAACAACCACACTGGAACTTCACTGTGTGTCATCAAGCACTTGGAGCTGCCCCAAGCCCTGGGGTCTGTCTCAGCCACAGAGACAGGAGGTGCAGCAGCAGTGCTGAGTGCCAGGCAGCTTTTGCCCTGGCAAGAGAAGCTGAGATGCCCACAGGATCATTGGGAAAGGGCAGGGAGTTGGGTGGCCATCACCCCAACGCCCTGTGGAATGGCACTGCAGGACAGAAAGCAGCTGTCAGCCCAACACCTCAGTTTATCTGTGTGCATCAGCACCACCATCCTGTAGAGATTTCTCTGTAGACTGATCCACAACCCACATGCCTGACTGTACATGAATTCCTTGTTGGAATAAGCATGGAGGGCAAGAGCTGGCATCATCTCATGCAGCCCACCTGCCTCAATGGTGCTCCAAGGGAAAGTTCCCAGTGACCAGTTCTAACAGTTCTGACTCTCTAAGCAGCAGGTTGGAATCAACAGGTGCAAAGAACCACTTATATTTTGAAAAAAACATATAAACTTGATCCCAAAAAAAAACCTCTTTCAGTGCTTTATCTCATCATCTCACACAATGGCTTTGGTTGACCACTAGAAATGATGTTTTCTGGATGTTCTTTACCTGCAGCAAAATGAACAGAAGAAACGAAAAATCATCTCCTAGGAAAAGAAAAAAAAACCACAAGTAAGTTAAATTCATCTGGGCTGCATTCAGCTCCAGAAAGCTGTCAGCAGATTGGGGATATGATATTAGGGTTTTTTTCCCCTTCCAGTGGTCACACACAGGGGTATCCAGAGCCCTGGGATGGCCAGGGAAGGGCAGGATTTGTGTGTGTCCTGTCATGTTCCCAGGGACCTCTCTCTGCTGGGACAGAGGTGTGGGCTGATGTTCACCAGCCAGAGCAAGAGCTGGGTGGGTTTATCATACTGAGTGAACTTTTTCAGGTTCTGACAATTTTAAAGAAAGAATTAATTTGGAAGAAGTGTGAATAAGTAGTCAAATACTTACAGAGCTGTTTCTCTTGGTTTCTTGAAGCACTGAAAAGAAAAAAACAGTCATGTTATCTTTCACATTTCCTGGCCATGGGGATATTGTTACAAATATTGCAAGTACATAATGCCTTTCACATTAAATATCTAATACTTGATTTAGCTACTGGTAATTCTAAAGCAGGAGGTAGTTTTTAGCAGTTTTCTAACAGTGAAAAGCAGCATTTTGAAATAGAACTAAAAAGGTAGAAAAAAACCAGGGCACTGCAGCAAACAATACTATTTTTTCCCTACAAAACTAGAGCTTTCCTTACCTTAAAAAATGTATCTTTTCGAGCCACAATTCCGAACAGTATTGTGACTGTAACTACCACGACAGCAGCAATAACAGCCTCCTTGGGGAAAACAGGTTTTTTATCTGTCAGGAAAGAGGAGGTTGGATATATGAGAAATCAGTGCAGTCACATAACCCAGAACATTTCTTTTCCCACAGCTGTCACTGCTGAGTTAACTGTTGCTCTCTCTGCTGTCTGCAGACTAGCTCTGTGTGTTAATCCCCTGGAGAGAAGGATGCTGAGCCTGTACTTTCATAAACTGAAGAAGAATTGAAACATCAGTTCCTGAAGAAGATCCCCCAGGCACTGTTATGCTCAGAAACAAGGCTGTCCAGAAGTACCACTGACACAGGTAACATTGCTTCCCTCCCTGTGCCAGGAGGACAGAAATGAAAGGGGTCTGGACAGAGGTGATTTAACGTCTGAGCCCTGAGCACCCAGCTCCTCTAGTCATCTCTGGAGCACAACTTCTCTTGCCTTAAGCATCTCTTTGGGTGTGACAGAATCCTGTGGTCAGAGTAAGACGCTTCAAGTAAGACTTGAGGTGCTTTAAACCACACTTGAGTGTGCCCTGTCAGTGTGGGAAGAGCAGCAGTGGGATGAGCCTGCCCCAGGTCACACTTGCCAAATGCTTTTGAACAGGTAGAGCAGGAAAGGCCCTTCCTGCTGCTCTGGTCCCAGGCACAGGTGCAGAGAGAGCTCCTTGCTGTTGCTGTGCCCTCAGAAATCCATGCAGGGAATTTACCACTCTCCACTTACACTTGGTAATATAAATAGGTTGTTGTCATTATAAAAAAGAACAGAGAGTTATTTGCAAAGCTTATTATTCAGCAGCAGCCTTGTTACCTTCAACTACGAGGTAGAAATCCCTTGTCCCCTTTCCCAAGGATGATTGCACCACACAGGTGTAGGTCCCATTGTCAGACTTCTGCACTTTTCTGATGGAGAGCCGAAAAATCTCACTGGTCTGGTAGAGCTCGTGACGGCTCTGCTGCAGGGTCAGGCTCTGGTTGTTCTTATACCAGGTGCTTTGGGCTTGAGGGTTGGATTTGGAGTTGCAGGTCAGAGTAACGTCTTTGTCTTCTTCCACGTGGAGGGTCTCCTCTCCACTCAGCTGGGGAGGAACTGTGCACAGGAATGCAGTGCAACGGGTCATTAATAATGCTGCTCGTAGAATCACAGAATCTTTTAGGTTGGAAAAGCCTTCTCAAATTGAGTCCAGCCATTAACCCAGCACTGTCACATCCCCATGTGCCACATCTACACATCTTTTAAATCCCTGCAGGGATGGTGGCTCCACTGCTGCCTTGGACTTGATGACCCTTGCAGTAAAGGAATTTTCCTCAAAACTCAATCTAAGCCTCCTCTGGCACAACTTGAGGCTATTTCCTCTTGTTACTTGGGAGAGGAGACTGACCCCACCTTGCTCCAACCTCATAGAACGCCCACATTTAACACAAAATAAGTTCCCTTCACACATCCCTCGTGCTCCTTGTTCAGTGGTCTAACACATCACAGTAGTGCAGCCTTTCCTGATCCTTGGCAATGAG
The DNA here is from genome assembly GCA_013401135.1 of Cettia cetti. Classification (NCBI taxonomy): domain Eukaryota; kingdom Metazoa; phylum Chordata; class Aves; order Passeriformes; family Sylviidae; genus Cettia; species Cettia cetti. The sequence continues at coordinate 95,302 of VZUI01075551.1, forward strand.
GAGGGCAGTCAGTGGCTGAGACTGTCACTCCAATATTTCCTCTGCCCTGACTTGTATCCTTGGGAAATAATCTAAGTGGAGGCAGGGACAATCCAGAACACCTTTCTTAAGGGCCCACCCACTCCTATAAAAGAGTCAGAGCCTTAGATCAGGCCATAAGCACCACTGTGGGAAGGGAGTGTCTTATCATGTGAGTTATCTCCTCCTAAACGCATTTTTTCTCGGTGAAGACAGCGGACAAGGGTGCAAAACACCGCCCAGCCAGAGCTGCTCAGCCCACAGCTCCATCCCACCCCAGCCTTTCCACACAGGAATCCACCACAGCCACTCACACTGGACATCCAGGATCACAGACACCTGCACAGACTTGTCCCGTGCCAGCTTGCACGTGAAGGTGACCCCGTTGTCGGACTCGTTGACCGGGGAGATGCAGATGTTGCTGATGTTCACCTTGTTGCCATCTTTCAGACCCACCTGCCCATCTCCACGGTACCAGAGCAGCTCCTCAGCCTGGCTGCTGTTGTGTACGAGGCAAGAGAGGGAGATGGCAGGGCCCAGCTCTGTGGACAGGGTGAAGTCAGCAGCGTGGTTATTTACAGACAGCTCCAAACCTGCAGAGAAAGGAGACAAGGACATTTAAACATCCTAAGCCATACCCTTCCCACAAAAGCTGCTCTGCTCACTTCTCGACCTTGAAAGAGGGTTTTAGGTTTAGGTTTCAATCTTTTAGGTTTCAATCTAACAGCTGTTTTCAGGTGAAATGTTAGTTTTTGAGACAAGAAAAAACTGTCTTCATCTCAAAGCTCCCTCCACAGTTATTTTAAATAAAAATCAGGCTTTTGCAGCTGACTGCCAGAACACCAAGACCTGACCTGTGACAACAAAATGTCTGAAGCCAGGAGCGACCATGTGCCACCCAGCAAAAGATCATTCCCATCCCATCACCCTCCTGCTGCCCATCACTGCTGCAGCACCACTGAGCTCAGTGTTTGATACTCTGTTTTCCAGTTGGAGCAGGATGCCCTTGGGAGTATAAATGAGTTAATCAGCCCCTCAGCTGAATCCTGGCTGTTGCAGAGCTGCAGTTTGTCAAAGGTACAAACCTCAGGGCATACGAAATGAACAAGTATGGGAAATAAATTATTGTAATGGGATGAAACTCACTGCTGCAGCCTGGGCTGTAATGAATTAAAAATATAGCTCAGATTATAAAGGTAATAAGGTCTTGTGACTATAAAGGAGTCTAAAGGTCCTTGTTTGAAGGTGTTCTCAAATGGCCAAACCTATCACACTTCTCACTGCTTAGAACACGTTTGGAAACTGTGGCCTCATCATCCCTGCTGCAATAATGCTGGGAAACACTGACATTTCCCCATTCCCTTCTCTGTGGAACATCACCCAGCCCTGGGCAGTTTCAATAATTGGTACAATGGGGCTTGGACAAAGCCAGGATGGATTTTTTTTTCCATTGCTTACCTGTGGCCACACGTGCCAAGAAGGAAACAGCAAGGACAGCTCCGTAGGGGAGGCTGAGGCTGCGTCTCTGCGGCATCTCGGAGCAGAGCTGGCTCTGTTGGAGAGAGGGTCACAGCACTGCTGCCTCTGCTCTGGGCTGGCAGGGGTTAATCCCTGCTGCCATCAGACACCCCGGGGAGAGCCCTCACAGTGAGGACAGGGTCACCAGGGAATAAACTGCGGCCATTGTTGCAGGGCATTTTCCAGTTCAGAGCAGATTCAAGGGGGTTTTGTGTCTCTAATCTCCATTACATGAGTTTGTTGTCTCGGATCACCTGTCAGTCAGGGGAACCCATCTCTGGATCAGATAGCACTGGACTTACCTTGGGAAGAGTCTCTGGAGAGGCTGTTTCTGCTGGGAAATGCACAGTTCTTTCCCCTCCTTATTTATAGGGTCTGAATTTTAATATTTTATGGCTGTTCAGTAGGAAGTGAGTCCATAAAATGGGTTCAAGGCCTCGTTCAATTCTTGGATTTCTGAGCTTCTACAACACTGAAGTATTTGCTGGGCTCTGCTGGCTGTTTTATGAGACTTGCTGAGGCAATGAGTAACTAATGAGAAAGTTCCTGCATCAGCCATGAAGACTTTCAGCCAAAAAGAATACCTTCTTTTTCAGCTTTCTGTGTGTTCACAGCCCTGTTTCAAGCCACAGGGATTTTATCCTAGTTTATCCTAGAGCAGGAGTAGACTCCAATTTGTTCCCTTTTTGCCCAAAGCTCTGTTGCCATATATTCCTTTGAGTGGAAAATGAGAAAATTCACTGATTCAGACTTTGAACTGCATGTTGGCAGAGGAGAGAGCAGACACTGTCCTGCTCACCAGTGTGTACCCCAGGCTGTACTTAGCTCAGCCCTGGGCACCCCCCCAGCACAGAGCAACAAGGGGGTCTGTCCTGGCTGTCCCCTCTGCTGGGACAGCTGTGCCTGGGCTGTGTGTGTCCAGGGCACAACTGAAGCACTTGGCTATGTGGAAATGTGTCTGAGATTGCTGTTTGCACCTCAGCAGGGTGACGTGGTTGCAAAGCACAGGGTCCTCACAGCCTTCAAACGTGTTGTCACTGCTGCCAGTGTCCCTGCAGGCACATCACTCATCAGGAATGGGCTCAGCAGAGCCATAAAGTGCATTTCATGAGCAGGAGGAGCCTGGGATGGGTCCTTGGTGCTTTCTTGGCCTCTGGACACTGTGTCCCAGTTCAGTGGTACAGAGGTGGGCAGGGAGGGCTCCTGCTCTGGGCTGCTGCCTGCACACACAGCACAGGAGCACACAGCACTGGTTATTTGTGGGGCTGTTGCAAACAAGGGTCATCTTTGAGTGTTTCTTAGTAGAATTCTTTCTGTGTTTATGGGTTTACCTTAAAACCAACAGGGAATCGTTCTTGGTTAAAAAAAGTCTATGTGTACAAAAGTGCCTTGAATAGAGAGTTCTCAGTCCCCCTTCTAGAAAACTGTCCTGTCCTTGTAGAATTCAACTAAATGTTGGCTTATGATTCAGTACAAACTTCAATCCAAATGCTCTTCCTAGGAGTAAAGTGATCTTTGTGGTTGGGAATTAAGCTGAGTTGAAATAGAGAGGGATTCAAAGGAATGGACTGGGAGATGGCTCATGTGCTCCCACCACAATGTGAGCCAAAGGCAGGGAAGTGGAGGGCAGTCTATGCTCTCTTTGGCCACTGCACTGCACTGATTGACACTCTGGAGAAGCAGGAAATGTTTGGAGTAAGTGAAGATGTAAAGGAGGAAAGAGTGGAGTTTGGGAATATTTATTTTAATGGAGAAATGACAGTAAAGGAAAAGATTGTCAGACAACAGCTGTTCTGGGGGGGTTTGTTGTGATGTGAGGCTGGGACCTGGGTCAGATTCTGTCCCAGCAGGTCCATGACAGGCAGCAGAGTGAGCTGAGGTTCATCTGGAGCAATGGCAGTGTCCTGCAATGGGCTCCAGATCTGCTGAAGGAAGAGGAACTAGAAAATGAAGGTGTTACCTGGCCAGAGGCACTGGAAGGCAGCTGTTCAGACCAGGTAAGAATTACTTTTGCAATGGCTTTTTACACTTTTCTTTTCATATGGGGTGTAATTAATCTTGTGGGTGTCTAATTACTGAGGTCTAGAGTTTTGTGGGTTGCGTTCTCCACCTTTCCATTACGTTTTGGAGGGATGTAAACCTCCTGTTCCAGAATGTAAAGCAGTCACTAATGACTCAGACTGGGAGGAACCTCTTCAGGGAGGCAAGAACTCCATAACTCCCCACAGCAAAGGATCCAACCCTCCCATTTGAGGTTCTTGGATCTGCACTGCCAAGGCTGGATTAGACAGAGCATGGGCTAGAGGCAGTAATGCACCACAGCAGTTCCTGCTCGTCATCCTTATGGCAACGCTGCACCAACAAACCCAGAATAAGACTGCTGTTAAATATGACTCTGAACAGCCTCAAAGGAATTAATTAATAAGCACCAGTCTATTCCTGGGTGTAATCCAAGCCTTAGAAACCTGAGAAGAGAAGATTTAGAACATGATAGAGATTGAGCAGAAGGTTGGTTGGTTTTTTTTTTCCATTGGGTGTCTTAACCTCCAACTCCAAACCTCCCAGCAGTTTGAGTTCTGTGTGGGTCTCCTCAATGCCTGCAGGAGCAGGGAGCACAATTCCTAATCCTCACTCTCACTGGCAGGTGAGATCTTGATTTGCACTCAGCAGAGTTGTGAGGGTTGATGGTTGCTCCTGGAGTGGGGGCAAGGCAGGTGTGGAAACCCAGGATTGTATCTATGGTTTTGTCAAGCAAACAAAGGCTGTAACGTGGCTGTAATCCTGCTCCAGAAAACTTGTTTCTGCAATAGTGCCTGAGGCTCTGCTCTTAGGATGCTCCTGTCCTCCTACTCCTTGTGGTTCCCCACTTCTAATCCCTCCTTTATATGTGGTGCTACATATTTTGCAATATTTCCATTGTTGGAGGATGACTGTAACACCCAAATCCAGTGCCTCTCCTTGCCAAATAACTGGGCTGGAAAGCGAGGCTGTCAGGGAATGCTACTTGAACTTAGTCAACACTCCCACAAAACCTATTTTTCCCAAGTATAAACATTATGGAGATGTGATGTACCCTGATTTCTCCAAGGTTAGACCCAAAATATTTCTCACTGGTGAAATGGACAGATTTCAAGTAAATTTTTGTAATTTTTTCAGTAAATCTATTTTCTGACGATCCTTACATAAAGGTTCACATGCTGTGCCACTGAACACAGAGGAATGATGAGTGAACTTTATCCTTGGGAAGGAATAAGAATAGTTGAAGAAGCACTAAACCAGTGAATCTTGCAAAATTTTAAAATAAATTCAAATGAAAAATAGGCATTAATGAAGAAACAGATCCTGGGATCAATAAAGCAGAAGAGAAGCCCTCAGGAAGGTGAGGCTCCAGCACAAGTGTTGGACGTGGATGCCACCTGCTGGGTACCCACCCGGGGAAGCTGGAGGGGAGCAAAGTCATCTGGGAGCACTGGAAACAGGATGGGATCCCTGTGATCACCTTGGCGGGAGCTCAGAGGCAGCAAATCCTGTAGAAAGCTGAAGCCACACTCATGACTGGGGAGGATGCTAAACCTGGTGCCTGTTTCATGCTGATGGCCAGTACAGGACATTCCCGAGCAGGATTCCCAGAGCTGCTTCTCTTTCAAGACTGTGTTCTGCTGTGGCTGCTCTACAGCCTGGACATCAGATGTTTTTGTCTACCTAGGAACTTTCATCACCAGTGGGATTTCTTGGAAGTGCTCTGCTGGAAAACCAAGTGGTGATTTGATCTTGTGAAGTGCTGCCAAACAATATTAGCAGTTTTAACTTCCCTGCTATGGGGTCATCCCTCACTCCCTCTGCGAGGAATCTGCAAGGACTGAGCTGCTCCATCTTAACAGTTCATGGGGGACCATTTGCTGCCGATCTTGGGGAGAAAATCACATTCCTGCTCCATGGTTGGAAGCACTGTGGAGCGTGGAGAGGCAAAAGCCACAGCTCCTGAGTAACCACTGTTCTGAGTGCCACAGCACTGGCACAGGGCAGAGATGAGGAGGAGGAGGAGGGAAAGGAGGAGGAAAAGGAAGAGGAGGAGGCAAGTCAGTCCCCAACCTTCGGATTTGTTCACTCAGGGATGTGGAAGTCAGAGCTCTCCCGAGCTGGCCCAAGGAAATGTGAAGGGTTTGTTGTTACTGGCTGCTGATCAAATGGGCTGGTGACTCATCAGCCTTTGCCACATGCTGCTTTTACAATTGGCCTGCTGGAGTTCCAGACAACTGGGCTTTTATCAGCTAAAAAGGGAAATGAGCTCAGTTACTCTGGGTAAATCCAGAGCGATTCATTTGTAGACCGAGGACTTAAAGTTATATAATTATGATCACTTCCAAGACAGCCAAATTCTCTTTTGAAATTCCTTCTCCCTTTTGGTTTAAGAGCATCCTGATGACCAAGGTCTTTTGGCTTTTCCAGTTTAATTTTACCTGGGGTATCTTTTTGATGGATAACCACTGTTTCCTGCTTGTTCCTTTCCTAATGATTGTTCAGAACAGATGAGCCCCAAGAAAGAGAAGCCAATTTACCCTCCCTTTCCTCAGGGCCCTTCTGATGCTGTACCAGGCTTGGCTGACACACGAGTTTGCATCATCGGGTCTCTTGCGCAAAGGACCCCGGAATGCCATGAGATGAAGGAGTCATATGACTGATGGTTCCCCTGAAAATCAGTTTTATGTGCTAGGTGGCTCTGCAGTTACAGCCACAGCACTGCAAACATCACACCGTTAGAATGTCTTCAATCCCCAGAGATCTGAGCAGGCAGCTTGCTCAGGGCTGGGGAAGATGGAGGCACCAGGAGCAACACCTTCTGCCCCGTGACCACAACTTCTCCCTGAGCCCAGGCAAAAGCCACGCTGTTCTTCCTCCCCAGCTCCTGGTTTGTGTTCTGGCTTTATCCGCTGGAGAGGCGGGGCCTGTCGTGACCCCTCCGAGGCACCGGGGCATCGCCCGGCGCTGCTGTTTGTCCCCCTGCGCGCAACAACTCCGTGTTCTCCGTGTTGGGTTATCCACCTCTCCCGCAGCGGTGAGCGCCGTGGAACAGCTCGTGCAGGGGCGTTAGTGAGGGCAAAGAGCGAAGGCGGAGAGCCAAAGGCCGCGTTGTCCCGAGGGAGGACGGGGCGCCCGTGCCTTCGGATCCCTTCTGCGGGGATCCCGAGGGGCTCGGCTCCGCTCCCGCTGTGGGGCCGCGCTGCGGCCAGCAGGGGGCGCCGCGGCGCACGGTAACGCCCACCCCGTGACAGAACGGCCCCGCCGCCTCCCATTGGTCCCTCACCGCCCCGCCCGCACGGCTCCGCCCCCACGGCCGCCGCTGATTGGCGGGAGCCGTGCGGGTCCCGCCCCCCGCGGCAGCGCCGCCTCCCCCTCGGCCGGGGCCCGGAGCGGCGGGAGCGGGGCGTGTGCGGGGCCATGGCGAGCGTGGCGCGGGGGCTCCGGGCGATGCCGCGGCTGCTGCCGCTCCTCTCTGTGCTGCTGCTGCCGCTGCCTTCGCTGCAGAGCCCGGCCCGCGCCCCCCACATCAAGAAAGCGGAGGCGGCGGCGGCGGCGCCCGGCGAGGCGCTGCGGTACCTGCACTCGGCCGAGCTGGGCGAGGCGCTGCGGGCGCTGGCGGCCACGGCCCCCCCGGGCCTGGTGCGGCTCTTCAGCATCGGGCAGTCGGTGGAGAAGCGGCCGCTGTGGGTGCTGCGCCTCACGGCCGGGCTGGGCCCCGAGCGCCCCGACGAGCCGCCCGGCGGTGCGGCCCTGCCCGGGCGGCCGCAGGTGAAGCTGGTGGGGAACATGCACGGGGACGAGCCGCTGGCGCGGCCGCTGCTGCTGCGCCTGGCCTGGGAGCTGGTGCTGGGCTGGGCCGGCGGCGACGAGCGCATCGTCCGCCTGCTCAACACCACCGACCTGTACCTGCTGCCCAGCCTCAACCCCGACGGCTTCGAGCGCGCCCAAGAAGGCGATTGCGGCGGCGGCGGCGCCGAGGGCGGGCGGGAGAACAGCCGGGGCCGCGACCTCAACCGCAGCTTCCCCGACCAGTTCGGGGACGCCGAGCCCAACCTGGAGCCCGTGCCCGAGGTGCAGGCGCTCATCGACTGGATGCGCCGCAACAGGTGAGTGCTGCCCGGTCCCCTCTGCCCACCGCGCCGCTCCGGGGAGTGGGAAACCCTCGGGTTGACTCCCCGAGGTGTCAGCGGGCTTCCAGCCCTCCCCGGTGCTTCCCAGCAAGGCCTGGTGGGAAGGAGAAGTAATTTCCACACCTGTTTATCTCTAGCTTGCCTCCCTGCTTCGGCCCTTCGTTACAGGGACAATCCTGCGGTGGGGAGAGCATTTGGTGGCCCCAGTTTTTGTGCAGCTGCCAAGGAGCTGCAGCAGCCCCGCGGGGCACAGCCTGTGCCCTTGCACACACCCAGATGTTCTGGCCTCCATGGCCGTCTGCACGTCTCCCGTCTCCCCGAGTTTGTGGCTGGAAACTTCTCACCGGCTTCGCTGTGAGCTTGTCAGTGGGTCTTGCTCTTAGGGCTAATAGTGCTTACTCCACAAGCTGTGGGATGCAGGAAATATTTGGGGTTAAATGTCTGTGTTCAACCGTGGTAACAAAGTTGTGTTGGACAGGGCTTATTCCCCTCATCTTTTTGTTCCATGGAGAATTCCCTGGATTTAGCAATAATGCTCTATGCAGTAGCATTTCCAAAGACAGGCCCTGTTTCTACAGCCGCCTTCCCCATGTGCTCAGTTGAAGCACGTGGGGCTGAGCCTCGAGCTTCACTGACCCGTTTGGCTCTCCCCATCCTAAGGGGAAGCTGCTGTGCCTGGCCTGGGGCAGCCCAGGAGGGGACATGGTGCCTTTAAAGCTCAGCTCTGGGGTGGGGGTCTGGGGCAACCCCAGAAAGGGCAGTGACCACGCTGGGCACTGATTGTTCATTTGCTGTGTGTTCTTCAGAGAGCTCTGTAAGGTCCAGACTACAAAGGTCAATGCAACCAAGCATGGGAAATCGTGCAGAGAAAGCAGCAATGCACTGCAGCAAGCTGTGGCCCTCTTCCCAAAATAGGGATAGAAGGAGATGGAGAGGGGGTGACAGTGCACTCTAGGGCTGTTGGTTGACTCCAACCAACAGAATGTTCAGCATCATACACGGTTTGCTCATGTTTAGGAAACAGAATCCGTATGAACAAATGATCTTCATTAAAACATGGTGGATGGCAGTGCCCATGGGGATGGTGCTCCAGAGGAATTTCAAGAACTTCACCAGTAAATGCTTGTCCTCAGAATCCTTTAGGATAGCTCTGGTGCAGCACCTTGCACTAAAATCCCTCCAGAGTTGGTTCAGCTCAAAATTAGTTACTAGGGAAACTCATGTGCATTCTTTAGATAATTTTGAAAACACCTTGAGCTTTTTGTTTTATTTTTTTTTTCCTCTTAGTATGTGAGGTGGGATTTGCTATCAGCCAGGGTGAAACAGGAAGAACTTGGTGCTTTGTGTCTCTTTCTGCCTGGCAGCACCAGTTAATACTGGTGTAATTGTTAGGCTAACATAACTGCTGATAGAAAAATGAATGTGTAAACAGAACTGTTTGATTCAAAAGGGAGATAGTGGGTGTAATGCAATTTGTGTGCACTATTTTAAGCAAGGTAGAGGTATTGGTCACATTACCTCTGCTTGGAAACCAAATCCCATTTGAGCAAATGCACAGGAGGGCTCTTTTTCCTCTCAGTGCTGTGTTTGGTGGGAAGAGGAAAACAGAGAAAATTATCTTTGGTATTCATTGAAATGCTTGTGCTGCCTGAGATCAAACTGAAAGGGGATATGAGGCATGCCCTGCTATATTTTCTGACTTGGGATTTTAACAGCTCTTTCTCACATCCAGATTTTATTTGTGAGTTAATTCTGTTGCACGTACCAGATGTACTCAGAGCTTGACAAGAGCTGTGTACATTGCTTTGTCTGTCACTGAGTTTGGGGGCTTGTTCTTAGGCTGCAGAATTGATTCAATTTCCAGTATGTGCATTTTGCCTCATTAATCCCAAGTAGAGTTTGGGGGTCCAGAGAGTGTGGTTTGGGTGGGAAAGCAGCAGAATAACTGGTTGGGTGCCTGTAGCCAACTTCCTGTTGAAATGTTTCCAGTCTGACTTTTTTTTTCCCTTTCCTTCCCAATGCCAGGTTTCTGCTCTCTGGCAATCTCCATGGTGGCTCTGTGGTGGCAAGCTACCCCTACGATGACTCTCCCACACACAGGCCCACAGGAGTCTACAGTAAATCAGCTGATGATGAAGTCTTCAAATATTTGGCAAAAGCTTATGCTTCACATCACCCCATCATGAGAACTGGCAAACCCAAGTGCCCTGGGGAGGAGGGAGAGACCTTCCCAGATGGCATCACAAATGGTGCCCAGTGGTATGATGTAGAAGGTAAGCTGTGCTCACCTAAGGACTCACATCCAGACCAGTAGTGATTATCACAGAGGAAAGGACTGGGGGTTAAGTGATATTTTTAGCTTTGAATGTGTTCTGGCAGCTTGAAATAAATAGAGGTGTCATCATGGGAGCACCAGCTGATGAGTAACAGCTTGGGAGGTGTTTGCAGGGAAGAGATCATAGCAAATTGAAAAGTTCTTCCTGACCTCCTTAGCTGGTGCAGAATTGTCCTGCACGTGGGAGACTTCATTTGCTAAATGAACTCTTGCAGGTCTCTTGACAGTTGCTAAATTTTGATAGAAGAAAGAGGAAATTATTGTTAAAGGTATTATATCAGTGCCAATGTTCTCTGACATCTTTTAACCTCAGAACTTGTGATTATAGAATGGCCCACTGTAAAACTATGTAAAATTTAGATATGTGTTCTGAGCTAACCAAGGAGTTCTTGCTGGAAATGGGGTTTGCAGCTTCTCCATGGACTGCTCTTCTTGTAGAGCTGTGTGGAGGGTGACAGCCTGCATGACCTGTTCTTATCCACCAGTGTGGGAGGTCTAGAAGGGATCTGAATTTTGCCCTGCAGGAGCTTCTAGGAGAGCTCCTGATCCCTCCCTTTTGCAGCTGCACGTGGAAGTGAGCTGTGTAGGAGCAAATTACTCCTGGTGCCACCACTCTGCCTGTGCAGGTGGAGGTTTGAGCCTGGCTCAGACACGCAGTGGGTTGCTCTGTGTGTTGGTTTGATTGAAAATTTAAATAATTTATGTGAGGAGAAGCTTTCATGGAAAAGAGAGCTCCCAAGTTACCTCATTGCTGTGGCTCCTTGGTGGATGTTGTACAGCCACAGCCTCACCAGGCAGGGCAGGAACTTCTGTGGTGGGGACACAACAAAAAAGTTGCAGAAAGGGTCTCAAGAAGTTATGTTGCTTTGCTGCTCTGCTTTTTTTTTTCTGCTGTGGCTGAGGGATGATGGCAGAAGTGCTGAGCTGTCAGTGACAGCCGATGTTGTTCATCCTGCAGATCTTACAGCTTAATGATTTCTGGTAAGACAGTGTCTTTCTGGAACATGGGCTTTGCAGCAGGGTCCTGGGTTAATCCTGCATCCAGCTTGCTTGGGAAGGCAGGAGAGGGATCCATTATAGGGCCTGAACACATCATCTCTGAGCTGGAAGAGGAAAGCTTGATTTTTAGCAGTGGCTGAATCATCCTCCAGGATTTCACTGGGCAAATAAGATGTCATGTTCAAACAAGATGTGGTTTGATCTCTTTCTGTGCCAGCTGTCTCCTTCCCTCTACCCTGCTGAGCACACCAGCCCTGGTGTTTGCTGGCTCAAGGTTCATTCTGCTGCTGTGAGAAGTCCAGCAGGAGGAAAGTTTGTGTAGTCTGGTGACTTGGCTTGTGAGGGAACAGGATATCCTGGATGATCTGTGCTGCCTTGTGGTGGCTGTTGTTACCGGCAAACGCCTCAGCTGGGAAGTTTCTTAACTGCAGCTCTGAGGTCTCCTGTCCTTGTAATGGAGTGGGCTGGGTGTGCTCTGAATGGAAAGGTATTCCTGAACTTTGGGCCTGTGTTTCCCTGACCCCAGAGAGCAGCATTTTTCACTGAGGGAGTGACTTTTTCATCCTTCTGCTTGGCTGTGAGACAGCTGTTTGGTGGCTGTGGCACTGGGGTGTGAACCTTGCAGGCTGCCTTTGCTGTGACCGAGGACAAAGACATGGCATCATTTTCCTTTCACAGGAAATGAAAAGTGTGAACTGCAGACCAGACTGCTCTGTGCTGTAGTTTACACCTATGTAATAGCCTGCAGCACCCAATCTCTGCAGTAATAAACCCTTTCTCTGTGACAAGCCACAGTCTGAGACTCGTGCTGATGGCTGTAGGCGACTCACGGGCAGAGATTGCAGGGAGGATGCACTGACGTGGATCTGAGAGTGGAACATTGCTGAGGGTGGCAGCAGCAGTTCCCCCAGAGCCAAGGATTTCATGTAAAATGTAACCCGGGGAGAGCATGTGTGAACTGACCAATACCATGCATGTAATTCGATGTTGTGTCAATTCACCCTTTTGGTAGGTTTTAATGTTTATTTATTAGTGGATGAAGAGCAGACAGAGGGGAGTCAGTTGTAAGTGGTGTGACAGAAGCAGCAAAACCATCAGAGAGGCTGTTTTGAATCATCTGAGTTGCTCAGCTCTGTGCCAAGGACTGCAGAGGCTCGTGCTTGGATCAGGAGGCCTTTCCCAGGGATTGCAGAATTGAAATGTGTGCTGAAGTGAGGCTGGGGAAATCCCAGCCCCTGAGCTGAGCTCTAGAGATAGAGAACCAGAGCTCACGGTTCTGTGAGCAGTGCGGGGCATGTGCTCGAGGCCTCCAGATCAGGTTGTGCCAGGAGAGACTCCTGCAGGCTCCAAGTGAACTAAAGCCAGGAAAAACAAAGAAATGAGAACACAGTGTTTCAACAGGTGGAAATTTTCCTGACACATTTTATCATGTGAAATCAACATGCTGGAGAGCAAACTGCCATGGGATTCATTGTCCCAGAGTTACCAGTGTAATTTTCTGCTGGTGCCAGGCTCCATTAACTTCCATTTGAGTTTGCAAACAGCCTCTTACATGTGTCAGATGGAGGTGGCAAGTACAAACCATGAGAGTAATTGCTAAGGTCAAGTGTGCACAGAGGAAGATGGATCTCTGCCAGACAGCTGAATTTGGCTCCTGCATTCCAGCTGCTGTAGATAAGCACATTGGTGACTGGGATGCTTTTTAGAGGCTATCTCTGGTGTGCATGCTCTTTCTCTTCCTTTTTAACCTTTGAGGGTTTTAACTACCAAGTGGCTGGTTCAGATCAAGGGAATACATGCAGAGTTGGGCTAGGGTATGGAGAGAAGTTGAGAAACCACTCTTATCTGTGGGCAGGATGTGCTTTGCCTTTATGTTGTTAAGAGATCCAGATCAGAAGCTAAATTCAGCATGAGCATATTTTGTGGGCAGCCTTGAAAGGTTTGTTTTTACATGCAGTCCCTAAAAGATATTTTCTTGCTAGTTTGACTCTCTAGTGTTTGAGACGTTTCTGGTGTTTACTGGGAGGCACTTCTCAGGTTGGAAGTGGATTTTGGTTGCCTGTGTGCTTACTGGGTTGTTTTGATTGTGGTTACCAGCCACACTGAGCTTTCAACCAGTTTTAAATGGCATCCAGCTCAGTGCAGTTAAAATAAGTGCTGAGAACAGTGTGGCATCACTGTGGTGGCCTTTGTTTCCTGGGCATGGCAGAAGGCACTTGCACAGAGTGAGCTCTTGTAGAAGCTCTCAGCCATGTGTTTTTGGGGATATGCACAATTTGGTGCACTTATATGCTTGCATTTTCATAAAAGTCTTGCTGCAGTTCTTTTTCTTCTTGGGAGAAGTATTGACTTGATGGTTTGAATGTCTTAAGGCCTCTTTTCACATCTTGCATGAGCTGCTGGGCAGTGTTGTGCTGGTGCAGCTCCTGGGAGGACTCTGCCTTTGAGAAAAGGCTGCTGGGTTGGGATCCCTGGATCATGCAGCTGCTACAATTGGAGGCCCAAACCTCGCCTCCTCTGAGTTTTAATGATTGCAGACTAATGGACCAGAACATTTCTCTGCCTGCTTGGTGCTGCTGCTGGTGCTCACTCAGTCCCTTGCTATGAGATAATCAGTACTGAGCAGAGTCAGCAACTTGTGCCATGTATTGAATCTTCTCCAGCTTGCTTGGTGCCATCTGCTCTCTCTGCAGAGCAGACAGGACTGTTTTTCTGCTTTAACTTAGCTGCAGTTTCCTTATCTGCTGCTGTCTGTTCCAGTGAGAGCTGGAATTAGTCTTCTGCATGGTGCAGTTTGAAAATAGAGTCCTTCTTGGCTGGCCTGGCAGGCTTCTCCTGGCACGTGAAGTATTTATGGTATCTGGATCCTCAGGCTTGACTCTAGAGAGCTGCATTCTCCTGGTTTGAGCTTGGCAGGGAGCAGAGGCCCCCCTGTCAGTGTGAGCTCTGCAGTGTGTGCTGCAGGAGGCCTGGGATCCCTGCCTGAAGCACAGTCCTGATGCTCAGGGAGTGGGGCAGAGCAGTAGAAAGGCTTGTTCTCAGCATTTCTGTCACCTAATGCCAGCCAGGGGCTGACTTGCTGTGACACTTAGCTGCTCACAGATAAAAAAGGGGAATGGTGCTTCATGGAGAGACTGAAACTTTTAGTGTGGGCTAAAAGACACCCCATAATGAAAATGCTGAAGTAAATCCATTAGATTATCCCAAATATTACCCAAACAGAGTAGAGGCACTGTAATCTGGCAGTTTTCTACCTCAGGTGTGTATTTTCTGCTCTGCTCCATGAATGTAGTGCCCTACTAATGGCAGGCTGAGGTCTCTGCATAGTCAAGGGAGGCTGTGCAGATGGTATGTGGGAAAATACGTAATTCCACATGCTGTAAAAATAACTGTCCTGCTCTGCAACAGAGCCATGGGAAGGCCAAATATGTGCAGTGGATACAATCCAAATTTTCAAGAATGCAGTGGACTACTTTCTCTGACAGTTTTACCAGAATTGATGTAGCAAGCTCTAATTTAGTCCGTTGCTGCTCTATTATGGGTGAGCATCTGTCCTAAATTTGCTTGAATGGCAGATGAAGCACTAAATATGTTTCATAATGGCTCTGGTTTACATTTTGGATGTTTTCAAATGCATTAACGTCCTGCTAGGAGCAGATGGTTATGGGCTGGCAAATCGTTTCACTCGGCGTGGTGTTTACTGGCGAGACAGCAGCCTGCTGTGCATGCCTGTTCTGAGCCTGGTAACAGGAGCTGAATGAAGCTGAGGGTGGATCAGACTCACAGCCCTTGTTTCTCTAACCCCTTGAACTGAGTTTGAGGGTTAGAAAGTCCTCCAGCACGTTGTGGCCCCCTGTGCTGGACAGAAGAGTCTCTTTCCTGTTTTGATGTCAGCCCATGCACAAGCTGCAGCTCTCTCCTTCTGGCTGCAAGTGACATTTGATTTAATTACAATGGAAGCTCCATGTTCCCTTAGCAGCACATTCCCAGGAGAACTGAGAGGAACTGGGACATCTTTGTTGTGGTACCTCCCACAGATCTTCCCAGGGGCCTGTTCTAAATCCTGCTTTATGCTGTTACGTTACCCAGCTGCAGTGGGGCTGTTGAATTCAGAGCAGTGGACCCTTTTGGGCCACCACCTCTGCTAGAAACCTTCTCTGCTTGGTCAAGTGCTGCTGTTTTTTCCCCTGTTCCTGACCAGGAATTAACACAGCCCCTGCCAATGCCAGGCAGTGCATTTGCATCAGGATATTGATCCATTCTGGTTAATTGGCCAGTGCCACAGAGGGTCCCTCACTTCAAGGGGCTTGTGAATGATTGGGAAACTGCTCAAAATAAATGAGGTCTGTTGGTACAGCACTGATGCAGCACTTCAGTGAGCCAAGCAAAGGAAAGGGTGCACAGAATCTGCATTTCTAACAGACCTTCCTGCTGGGGCTCTGCAGGCTGGTGCTGTAATATCTGCCACAGCTCTCTGCTTTCCTTCTCCTGGACTTGACATCTGCCTCCTATGGAGAAAATGCATTGCTGTTCTCTGAGAGTCAGTTCAACGCCCTCAACTCATGCAGAAGAGACTCTGGGGCCCTGTGTCCAGGTGACCCTGGTGGGAGCCATTCTGGTGGTGTGGAGGTCTCTGGGCTCTGCTTGCAGGCACTGCTGTGCAGGTTGGGGTGGAGCTGTCTAGGAAGTGGTGGCCAAGGCTGTGACACACAAGTCCTCCTGTGTTATAACTAAATAAGTTTGTGTAAGCCAGAAGACTTTGTCAGCATGCAAAAAACATAGTGTGGTGTGTCTTCTGTCTTCCTTACTGACACAACTGCCTGATTAGGTGGTAGAAGCAATCCTTTCATGTGGTCATCTGGCTACTCTCATATTGTGAGGTTATTCTAAAACCTGTTTCACAGATGTGTGGTGGTTTTGGAATGTCCTTTTTACTCTTGAAAGCTCCCAGAAATGTTTAGAGGGGTGAACATTTGCAGTCTTCAGCAACAAGCTCAAGTCTGGGCTCCAGATCATGGGTGTTGATACCTGCAGCCCTCAAGTGGTGCTGGTACAACTCAGTCCTGATTGAGGAACAGCTTTGCTTGCTGAGGGTTGGATGTAAACTTCAGCAAATGGGGTCAGGACACTTGCTGGGACAAGGTGACCTTTTTAATTCATAGCAGTGCCTGCGGTTTCTCTGAAGGGCAAGAACAGCAAGATGAGCTTAATAGTGGGAAACAGCTCTGTGCACTCCTGTTTCCAGGTGCTCACCAAGGTTTGGCTGGTTTAGCACAAAGTTAACAAACTGTCTGCAGCATCTTTACATTGTTTTGAAACTGCTGCCTTACAGAGGAAGAGTAGGAGGAGGCTGATGATTTGGCCAAAACCAAGTTTCTCAGACTTTCCCAGGTGGACCTTTCTCAGGTGCAGGCATTTGGATAAGGAATGAGCAGCTGAGGAAGTAGAGAAGGGGAGGCATTGTTCTCATCCTGTCTAAGAGGCTTTGGGGAGAACAGTTGTCCTTGAAACGGATTCCAGTGTACACATGTGAGCTGCCAGCTCCCAAGATGATAGTCTGGTGTTCTTTTCTATCAAAGGCCTCAAACTCATTTTGAGTGAAGTAATCTCTCTCACAGGCAGGTCTCACAAATCTTGAGGTAGCTTAGAATGCTCAGGGAAGTACTTGGCAGCTGGAATGTTCAGAGTCTGGTGTGCCTGCCTTGGCACACTGGGTTTGTCATGTCTGGAAATGTAAAATGAACCTGTATGAATTCCCAAGAGCTGTGCTGATGAGTTCAGCTGCTGGAGCAGTGAGACAAAAGGACTGTCACTTAGAGCTGACTGTGGCTGATTTGAATGGCTCAGCTTTCCAGTTACAGCATGGGCTGTCGTGATGATGTGACCTGACTTTTCTCCCTAGGCTCTGGATCTGGGGCAGCATCCTGGGGTGGAGCCTGGTGGGCCTGAAGGACAGGGAGAAAGAGCATCCTGTGGTGGGCTGTGTGTGCATTGCTCTTGGGACATCTCTGCCTCCTTTTCTCAGGTGGGATGCAGGATTACAACTACGTGTGGGCCAACTGCTTTGAGATCACATTGGAGCTGTCCTGCTGCAAATACCCACCAACGTCTGAGCTTCCAAAGGAGTGGGAAAACAACCGGGAATCTCTCCTGGCCTTCATTGAGAAGGTGATGAGGGCTGGGCTGGGTGTGGGGGTGGCAGCTGTGAAACCTGTGCCTCCATGGTGGGCTGGGAGCACCGTGTTCAGGTGCCCTTGTGGCTTTGTTTGCTGTGTGGGGTAACACAGATGCTGCAGCTGATGTTTGGAGCTTGGTGTCTACAAAGCTGCTGTGTTCCTCTGTGGTTCTGCCACAGCTCCCATGTGCAGTGTTAGAGGGACTGATTGGTGCAGATCTCCCTAAGTCATGCAAAGTACTGGCTGGTCTCAATGCCATGAATCTCCAGTGATGTTCACAAGCATCAACACTGCTGAGTTCCTGGCTTGCAGAGCCCTCTGCCAGGCTGTCTCCAGATGCTGTGTATGAGTTGAATAGGTGATAGTTCAGGCTGGGATCAGAGGCAGCTGAATTTGGCCTGTAACCCTGCTGTGTTCATATTGCAGTTTGCCTATGCTGATGAATTGGAGAGTTTGTTGGGCAGGGTCAGTTCTGAGATCCTGCTGCCTTCCCAGTCCATGCTGGAATTCCTGTCCTTGCTGTCTGGCTGAGCACTGAGTCCTGAGCCCTTGGTTGCCTTTGCCTGGCAGCTGCCCTGCTCTGCTGCTTTTGGGGAAGGGTGAGGGGGTTACTGCTGCCTTAGGACACAGTTCCTCTGATGTTGCCTGTCTTCAGCCAGGCCTTTGCATTGTTTCCCCCAGGTCCACATTGGCGTGAAGGGCTTTGTGAGGGATGCAATCACAGGAGCTGGCCTGGACAATGCCACCATTGCTGTTGCTGGTATTGCTCATAACATCACAGCAGGGAAATTTGGGGATTACCACCGGCTGCTGGTGCCTGGGACCTACAACGTGACTGCTTTTGTGATGGGGTAATGTCTCTGTGGCAGCCTGTGCCCACACTGCCAACTGCTCCTGTTCCTTTTCTTGATTTCCCCCCCAAAAACACCTTGTGTATTTAGGGGGCTTGGCTGGAAGCTGCAGCAGTAAATGGTTCCAGCCCAGAGCTGCAGCTGTGTTTGCTCCTGCAGCAGGGTGCTGTTGAGTGCACGGAATTTCTGTCAACTTCTGTTTGACTGCTAGTATCAAATTGCATCTTACTTTTGTGCAAAGGGAGGAAGTGGCGTAGGGTCACCCCAACAGGAGTTTGTGTTGTCCTAAGCCTGGGTGTGAATGTGTAACTTGCCCTGTGGCCAGTTCTGTGACACACCTGGGGCTTCTTCCCTGCTGAGCCTGTGGACTGTGGCAAGGGCAGCAGCAGAGCTGGCTTTGGTGGCAGTGGGGTGTGTCCCATCAGCATGGTCCCTTTGAAACTCTGTCAGTAACATGCCAGTGCTCTTGGGCTGGGAGGATAGGCTGGATTGATGGAGGGACTGCAGGGAGTTCTGAGAGCAGAGCCTCCTTGCTGAAGCCAGTTGCTTTTTCCACAGTTATACACCAGTGACCAAAGAGAACATCGAGGTGAAGGAAGGAGATGCAACCGAAGTGAACTTCTCCTTGCAGCCGACTGTGGTGCCACCAGCCTCTAATGTCACCCAGCTCCCGACAGCACCTGTCCCTGTCACTGCCATCACCCCCACCTCTGGGCAGGCTGAGGCCCCAAATCCAACCTCTGTCCATCAACCCATCCAGCCCGTGGACTTCCGCCACCACCACTTCTCGGACATGGAGATCTTCCTGCGGCGCTACGCCAACGAGTATCCCAACATCACCCGCCTCTACTCCGTGGGCAAGTCCGTGGAGCTGCGGGAGCTCTACGTCATGGAGATCTCTGACAACCCTGGTGTCCACGAAGCAGGTGAGGTGGGAAATCATTTTTAGCAAGGCACAAATGTAAGTGACAGGCCCTTTACACTGGGAGAGGCAGAGCAAGAAGGAGTGGAGAGCTGACACCTCTCCTGAGAGACTGAGCTGCTCCTTCTAGTATCCTGTATAGAAGGTGCAAGTGCAGTGGGTGGCACTGTTAGGGCATTGCTGGGGACATGTGTGCTGGTCATGGAGCTCTAGGGAAGAAGGACCAAGAGACTTCTTGAGACGTTGTTCTTGTTGGGGTTGTGGGAGCTGAAGTGTGAGTTTTAGGTAAATGCCCTCCAGCAAAGCGTGCAAGAGCAATGCTCAGGGTGGTGAGGTGTCTCCAAGCTGTAACACAGTGGTTGTAATTGTCTCTGTGGTGTAACCATGTGTCTGCAGGTGAGCCAGAGTTCAAATACATTGGGAACATGCACGGGAATGAAGTTGTGGGGCGAGAGCTTCTCCTGAACCTCATCGAGTACCTCTGCAAGAACTTTGGCACAGATCCTGAAGTGACTGACTTGGTCCAGAGCACACGGATCCACATCATGCCATCTATGAACCCTGATGGCTATGAGAAGTCCCAGGAAGGTATTGCCAAGAACTGGGGGGTTCCTAGCTCTTAGAACAAGCCTTTGGGTTCATGGAATCCCTGGGAAATCTGGAAGCCTTGCTGGAGCAGGAGTGCTCTCCACACAGGGAGGCTGGGAAGGGATTTGGTGTGTGCTGTGGGATGAGTGGGTGGACCCTGTTTGATGGATGCTGGAAGCTGTTGGGGAGAGCTCTTATATTTCAGTAGTGCTGTGAGCTGCCCCTGTTTGGGTCCCCTGATGGTTTGTGGCTAATCCAGGGCTTTTTTTAAAAAAAGAGACATCTCTTTGACACAGCTCTTGCTTGCTGTGCCTTGGTCCATTCTCTTAGTAAATGCAGTGTGGGAGCCAGGCTGTCTGCAGAGCACTTGTCCAAGGATAACACAGACTTTTATCATGAGGCTGAAACTGGCAAAAACATCATTCAAGAAAGTCTTAGAACCACGTGGCTCTTGCAGATTGGCAGAACAGAGGCTGTCCAGAATCACACTCTGGAAGCAGAGCTCTGCCTGGGTTTAACAAAGAACTTGTCTGGCTGGTTTGAGAAGGTGAGCTCTGAGGTTTCTGTGGTTGTGACATCCGGCTGCAGAGATTGTTCATGGTTCAGTGCCTTTCTGCTTGTCTGACTGCCCTGAGAGCCTGAGCAAACACCCACTGGAAGGGCCCCCAGGCACTGCTGCACAGAGCAGTGCTGCACTTGCTGGGGAGGGCCTGGGTGCCCTTTTCTGGGTGCAGGGGGCCAGCACTGCTGTGCTCTCTGCTCTCTTCACTAACTGCTACTTGTAAACTCTGTAATAAGAGGTTGAAACCTCTTCACAGGGCTTGAGCTTGAACTTGTGCTTCATTTTCAGGAGACAAAGGAGGTACTGTTGGCAGAAACAACAGCAACAACTACGACCTGAACAGGAACTTTCCAGATCAGTTTGTCCACGTGACAGACCCTCCACAGCCAGAAACTCGTGCTGTCATGGCCTGGCTCCAGTCTTACCCCTTTGTGCTCTCAGCAAACCTGCATGGAGGTACCACATCCAAACCAAGCTCCTTCCTCTGTGCTGGGCCTTGTGGGATGGGAGTTTGCAGGGATGTCTCCCCAGTGTTCTAGGTGTGCACTGAGAAGGTCTCGTGCTGCAAGATGGAGCAGAAACTGGAAACAGAGGGTGAAAACCGTGTCCCCAGATGTGTTTGTAGGGAGTTGAAGTGGCTGCTGGGAAGATCCCAACCACTTCTCTGAAGGGAGCATCTGGGAGATGGGTTTGGACTCTCTTGCCAGCAATTGCTCAGCAGATGGTCTGGGAATCGGATACAGAGCTGTGGCTGTTAAAGGCTTCACAGCATTTATAGAGAGAATGCAGTCCTGAGGATTCCCTGCCTTGAATTGCATGGCAGAACTATGAAATTTGCAGTAATTTAATTATCCTTTTGGAGTGTTCTAAATTAAGTCTCTGTGTATTATAGCTTACTCCCTAGACAGTTTGTCTGCTGGCTTGTAGCTGTGGTAACTTGCAGGTGGATGCTTTGTTGCCAGCGTGTTTGATTCGTAGTGCAGAAGTGTCATGTGTGGGTGTGAGGGGCTGGCAGGTCTCCAGCTGCTGGTTCTGGGGTTTCCTGGTGCTATTAGTACAACTTCCTTGGGGCAACCTTCAGCAATAAACTCCAGAAAGCTGAAAAACTGCATCATTTGTGTCGAAAGCACCATGCATGTTCTAGGAAATTCTTCCCCTTGCTTCCAGTTTTCTGTGAAAGCAATTATGATGTGGTTGTGTTCAGCCCTCCTTCATGTAAGAGCCAGAGCTTTGATGTTGTTGTGGCTTTGGTTCTTCTTCTCAGCTAGGTGTGGTGTTACCTCTTCCTGTGCTTCTGTCACTTCTAGCCACTGGATTTAATGCTTTGTTTAATGACAGAAGAGAAACAGAAGGCTTGGCACTTGCTGGAGAAAAATTTCCGTTGTTATGCTGAGGGATCACAAGGAAAGCACACAAGTATGAGCCAAAGCTTGCTTTGCCTGCAGGTTCCCTGGTGGTTAATTACCCCTTTGATGACGATGAACAAGGAATAGCCATATACAGTAAATCCCCAGATGATGCTGTGTTCCAGAAGCTGGCACTTGCCTACTCCAAGGTAAAGCTCTAACAGGAAAATGGACACATCCTGCTGGGGTGACTCCTGGGAAACTCTTCTTCAGCTTCCAGGGAACCTCCTGAGCAGCTGGTAGAGGTGGGTGCAGGCACTGTGGGTGAGCCCCTGGTGTTGCAGGCACAGCAGGAGGGTCCTACAGGAGGCTCCCATTCCCTGAGTGATGCTCTGCCTGCTGGCAGCGAGGGAGGAGAACTCTGTGCAGGCACTTTGAAGGGTGGTGGAAAATGCTGCTCATGGGCTGGGGCTGGGTGTGGGTGCAGTCAGTGCTGCAGTGATAGCCACATGTCTGTGTTTGGTAACCCTGAATGTTGACTAAGGGTAGAACAGGAGTGCCCGTGGCTCTGGAGTGCAGACTCACCTTCACATGTTGCATCTTGTTTTATAGGAAAATGCAAAGATGTATCAGGGAAGCCCTTGTAAGGATATGTACCCCACTGAGTACTTCCCACATGGCATCACTAACGGGGCTCAGTGGTACAACGTTCCAGGTAAGGTACACCTCAAATCTCCTGCACTGTTTGTCTTCAAGTTAATGCATGTGCAGCTTAAATAATTTAGTCTGATCAGTCAGGAACTCTGCACTGGTCAGCTCAGATTAATGGAACTCAGGTTTCTTTTATAACCTCTTAAATAATGTACCCAGATAAAGTTATTCCTGGGGGAAGGAATTTATAGTGTAGTTTCTCTGGCTATTAGCAAAGCAGTTTCATAAAATTTTACAGCACTTTATTAGCATGAAAGGTATTTACAAGAAGGAAGGTTATTTGTCTGCTTTTTGGCATCCCTTTGAAGCTTGAATCCTGCCCTGTGTAAAAGCCTTTTCTCTTCAAGTTTGTACGTCATCTTTCTCTACTATCTGATTTTTTTTTTTTGAGCTGTGGTACTTCAGAAGTCAAAACTTTTTACATTCTTGTTGTAGGTGGGATGCAAGACTGGAATTACTTACATACAAACTGCTTTGAAGTGACCATTGAGTTAGGCTGTGTGAAATACCCAAAAGCTGAGGAGCTGCCAAAGTACTGGGCACAGAACCGACGCTCGCTGCTGCAGTTCATGAAACAGGTGAGGTGCTTTCACCTCAGGCAAGCTCAGCTCCCTCTGGGGTTTGCTTTAGACAAGCCAGAATGAACAGGGGGATCTGGCCAGACTGGGTACCTGCTCTACAGAAATCACCCCTGTCAAAACCTATCTCAACTACTCTCTCTTCTCAACGTACCAAAAATCTGCATGGAAATAGCATTCAGAGGATGCAGGTGGGGGCTTTTTATGTACCACTACCTTGGGTTTCCTGAGGCTGGAATGTCCCTTGTATTGTGTTCCTTTCTGAGTGGGGCTGGTGCTGCACACCTGGGGTGTGCAAACAAAGGTGTGGAGCAGAGAGCTCCGTGCTGACACCCTGGGCCAAACAATTGCTCATTGTATTCATCAGGTGATCTTTGTCCACACCAGCTGCTGGCCAGTCCAACCTGAACCCTTCTGGAACATCTTGCTTCTCTGGAAATGCTGAAAATGTGAGGGGTGGGAAGCAGAGCGAGGGCTGGCACTCAGCAGAGCTCTTTTGTGCAGGTTCACCAGGGTGTCTGGGGCTTTGTGCTGGATGCTGTGGACAAGAGGGGCATCCTCAACGCCACCATCAGCGTGGCTGACATCAACCACCCAGTGACCACCTACAAGGATGGAGACTTCTGGCGTCTCCTGGTCCCAGGGATGTACAGGATCACAGCCTCTGCCCGAGGGTGAGCAAACAGCTGCATGACTGCCTTCCCACTCAGGAATATTCCATCACCTCTGCCTGCCTGCAGCACACGTAGGCATGGGTGTTTCTCCTGACCTCTGACCTGTGCAGAGATGGCAGTGTGAGACTACTGTGGTGTCAGACTGTTCACTGGGCACTGGTGTACAATCCCAATCTTCCCTTGTTAGGAGTGGATAACTTGGTGTCTTTAGGGGAAATTCTTTTCCAGGCAGCTGCCCACAGAAGTGACTTGATCACTTCAATTCTGCCAAAATTCTGTGTTTAGGCAGCCTGACTTGTTGTCTTGCCAGTCTGCCATGTAACCCTGCAACACCTGAGCCAAAAGCAGCTCATGTTGAGCCTTGAGCTGTTCTCTGTCCTCCTGCCATTCCCACATTCCTTTTGAGCTCTTCTTGCTCCTCATTTCTATGCCTCTCACTGTGAGCAGGGGAGCAGTGGCAGTCCCATGTGGGTGTGTTGTCAGGAACAGGGCTGCCTTGTTGTCCAAAGTTTCAAATGCCTGATGGTTTCTTGTACCTTCTTTTCTCTGGGCAGGTATGATCCACTCACTAAGCTGGTGGAAGTTGACAGCAAAGGTGGGGTGCAGGTCAACTTCACTCTTTCACGGACAGACAGCAAGGTGGAAGAGGGGAAGGTGCTGGTCTTGAACACCCCAGACACCAGCAACCCCAACGAGAAGGAGTTTGAGACCCTGATCAAAGATCTCTCTGCTGAGAATGGTCTGGAGCGGCTCCTGCTCACCTCCTCCAGGGATGTGGCTCCCTACAGATACCGGCCCTACAAGGACCTCTCCGAGTTCCTCCGAGGCCTCTACCTCAACTACCCACACATCACAAATCTCACCAGGTGAAAACAGAGCAGCAACCTGGGCCAGGGAGGTTGTGGAGTTGTTAGTTGTGAACACAGTGCAGGGATGGGGAGCTCATCCCTCCCTTCCCCGTGCTGTTTGAGATGGAGGGAGCCCCATGTGTAAGGACATGGTAGCAGAACAATGGCTGCAGGACCTCGTAGGTGCATCCATGTGCTTTTCCCTACTTAGTTCCCTAGGGATGCTTGGGACTGGCTATATTCCCGGCACTGATATTCCAGACTTCTGAAAATATCTCTGTTCCTTACTATTTTGTCTGTTCTTTAAATCCTTTCTGACATTCACCCTGCTGAAGAGTCCCCAGCAAAAATGACCAGATTTGACTTACAAATCTCAGGTGGCCTTTTTGTTTTTGTCTGCTTACAGATTTTATTTCAGTAGTGCTAGACACTTTTGTGTGAGCTTACCCTGGGCCAAGGTCTGTGCCCTCCTGCAGAAGACCAGCTGCTGCCATGCTCTGCTTTCCTTTGTGACCTGTAGCGCTTACCCTCTGTCAGCTTTAGAAAGCACAAATCCCTTTGTCCCAGGGCCTCATTTGTTTGTTGTAACCAGGCACAATGTGCTTATGTGCTGTCCCTGCTGGTGCCAAGGCTGCTTTGCTGATCTGTAGCTTCTATTGTCCCTGCAGTTGCATCAGCCCTGAGCCTGTTCCCTGCTTTCCCTGCACTCAGTTTGCCAACTTAACGGCATGGCTGTAGCAACAGTGGGGAACAGGCCTCTTTTGTCCTCCTTTATAAATTAGTTTGATGTCCAGATGAATCCTGCTCTGAAGGGAAAAGAGAAACAAAAACCGCCACTGGCAGCACAGAGGATCCAGCAGTTTCACATTTATCGTGATCTCATAGGCTGTATGGAGATGTATGGAGCATTGGATATTCTGTGCATCTGCACCTGGATACACCCTTGCCCAGATGCTGGTGTTCAAACTGATGTTCAGAGTGAATTCTGTTCAGTGCTGCTGCAAATCTGCCCCCCTGATCTGGTTGTGTTTCTCTTGCCTTTGCAACCTCCCACTGGAGTCTGGCAGCAGTTCCTTTCCACACTGGGATTTCTCCATGAGGTGGGGCTGAAGTTGCAGCTCTCTCGCTGAGCTGACACTCCCATTTCCCATCTCTTGACAGTTTGGGTCAGAGTGTGGAGTTTCGCCAGATCTGGTCCCTTGAAATCTCCAACAAGCCCAATGAGTCCGAGCCTGAGGAGCCCAAGATCCGCTTTGTTGCTGGGATCCACGGAAACGCTCCCGTTGGGACAGAGCTGCTCCTGACACTGGCAGAATTTCTTTGCATGAACTACAAGAAGAATGCTGCTGTTACAAAGGTGAGAGGCCAATCCAAAGACCTCCTTGGAGCCTTCCAGCTGTAGCCTGAGCTCGCAATGCTCCCTGTGGGAAACTCCTTCTGCCAAAACGGGCTCGGGGCTTGTGTAATGGGCATGTGTGCAATCCACGGGACAAGAACCTCAAACTGCAGCTCCTAGGTTAAGATCCAGGGAAATGAACCCTACTAATTGCACTTTGTGCTGTTTCTCCTTTTGCTCAGCTGATTGACCGGACAAGGATTGTGATTGTGCCTTCCCTGAACCCAGACGGACGCGAGATCGCGCAGGAGAGAGGCTGCACCTCCAAGATAGGCCAGGCCAACGCTCATGGCAGAGATCTGGACACAGATTTCACAAGTAAAACAACTGCCCCATGCTTGAGTTGCTGGGTTATAGGGTGTGCCTGTGAAGAAGGCAGTGCTCCAGGCAGCACAGCAACTTGGAAGCTTCCAGAGCTTGGATCCCCTTTACAGACAGCAATTTGCAGTCTCTTATGTGCAAGAGACAAAGCAGAGTTATTTAGGAATAGGAGAGGTCAGATAATACCTGATGTATTTTTACTCTTAATGGATTTCTTTCATTTCTGAAAAAATGCCCTCTGTTCATGCTCCCCAGAAAGAGTCTTCTTTTTTCTT
Organism: Cettia cetti; assembly: GCA_013401135.1. Taxonomy (NCBI): domain Eukaryota; kingdom Metazoa; phylum Chordata; class Aves; order Passeriformes; family Sylviidae; genus Cettia; species Cettia cetti. The sequence continues at coordinate 121,572 of VZUI01075551.1, forward strand.
GCTGTTCTGGTTTCCATGTAACTGTATCCACAGCACTGTGTCAGCCCACCCTTCCTGAGGAGGAAATGTTCTCTGCCCAAGTTTGGCTGGGATCATCCTCGCTCCTTCCTTAAGAAAATGTCATTGACATTGTTTCAAGCAAACACACATGAAATACCTTCTGCAACACAAAAGTAAATAGCTTGGGGAAATTGTGGTGTTGTTCATTTGTTTAGCTTTGCAGATGAATCCCCCCCCATGAGTATTATGGTCTGGGGGCTTTACTTGATCAGCCAGGTGCATCTGCTGAGATCTAACAGGGGCCTTTTCATACCTGCAGCAGACCTAATTTCAGACATAAAGGGTGTACTTCTGGCTTCTCAGAAGCAGATGAAACTGTTCTTAGTTCCCTTTTCTGTTTGTTGTTCTGATTTATAGGCAATTACACGCGGTACTCAGCGGCACGAGAGCCTGAGACCAAAGCCATCGTGGAGAACTTGATCCTGAAGCAGGATTTCAGCCTCTCTGTTGCTCTGGATGGAGGATCTCTGCTTGTCACTTACCCCTATGACAAGCCAGCACAGTCAGGTGTGACCAACTGCCTGGTTCCCCTCAGCTGTCTCTGCAGAGGTTCATGTGACCATGTGCTGTAAGGGCTTGTTGTGCTCGTGGTGTTCTGTAGCCTCCTTTGTGTTCAGCCCTTTATGTATGGAGTTGACAGTCTGTAAGTAATTCTATGAAACTTCAGGGTTCAGCTAGTATTTCAATACAGCAGAATTTCAACCTTTCCTCTGCCAGAACCAGTATAAAGTTTGCTTTTGATACTGCCCCTTACTGTTAGAGGAAATAGGAATGCTCCTGAAACAATATGTGTCCCTGTTTAGTACAGGATCATGGGGTTAAAATGGGAATCTGCCCCTGCAGGGAAGGAGAGTTGCATGCTCAGTCTCACTTTTCCTGTTGCAGTGGAGAACAAAGAAACACTAAAGCATTTGGCATCTGTGTATGCAAATAACCACCCAGTGATGCATTTGGGCCAGCCAGGCTGTCCAAATAAGTCAGGTATGTTTGGTTGAATCCTTTAACCCCCTGTCAGCTTGTGGCAGACTCTTCTGGGCCAGCCCTGGCTGAGAGCTGTGATTTTTCTCTCACAGATGAGAATATTCCTGGTGGAGTGATCCGTGGCTCAGAATGGCACAGTCACTTGGGAAGTATGAAGGTACTGCTGCATGGCACAGGGCTTTTCATTCCTGCTAAACAACCAATAAAAATCATATTTGTCCTGATGTCTGGGCAAAGGTTCTCCCTCTCCAGCTGCATTTTGCAAAGCTTTTAAAAGACCTCTTTCCTTGTAACTGTGGTTTTGTTTTTTGCAGGATTTCAGCGTGACATTTGGTCATTGTCCTGAGATCACTGTTTATACTGGCTGCTGCTACTTCCCCAGTGCTGGACAGCTTCCTGGCCTGTGGGCAGACCACAGGAAATCTCTCCTTAGCATGCTTGTGGAGGTGAGCTGCAGTCTGTGGGAGGAAATTCTGGCAGGGAGTGAAGTGGTGGGGAGGGGGAGAGGAAGAGAACAGCATGGAGAGTCTTTGTGGTTTTGTTGGTGCTGTGTAATTACAGATGTTCATGATTTAGGCTGTATGAGGAATGGTCTGAGCAGAAGCAGCAAGTGACCAGTGCATGTATTGACACAAGAGTTAAACATCTGTGCTGTGTTGCCTTGCACTGTTATTTATTGTGAGGGTCAGGGATGGAGAGTGGTCTGTATTTAGAGGGAAAATAGATCTCATTTTGGTTACAAATGCACTGTAAGCTTGGATCTGAATGTGAAGTGTTGGAAATGCTCTTTCAGGTCCATAAGGGAGTTCATGGCATTGTCCAAGACAAGAGTGGCAGGGCAATTTCTAAAGCTACCATTGTTCTGAATGAAGGCTTGAGGGTCTACACTAAAGAAGGTGGCTATTTCCACGTGCTCCTGGCTCCAGGTTTTCACAGCATTGATGCAATAGCCAGTGGTTACCAGCAGAAACATGTCAAGGTAAGTGAATGTCCACATTGGAGATGTTTCCCCATTCCCTGTCACATAAAATCTTCCCAGTCTGGGCTCTGCCTGCTTGTGCCTGTGTTTAGCTGCTGCTTGGGTGCCATCAGGAGCTGTTTTCTACCTTGGCAGAATGGGTGGAGAACAGCTGTGCAGCACAGCAGGCTGCTTTGGGGAGCACCTTTTCTTTCAATGGCACTTTTCTTGGACCAGGCAGGTGACAGGTGTCTCTCTTGTCTGGATCCCCAAGCTCTGAGATGATCTAACCTCTCATGTCTTTCTGCAGGTTTTTGTACGTGATGATGCACCCAGCTCTGTGTTCATAGTATTTGACACAGAAAACAGGATTTTTGGACTTCCAAGAGAGCTGGTTATAACTGTGGCAGGTATAAAGCTTTTTTATCAAAGCTTTGAGCTTTGCTTTCTGTACCAATTCATGCTGGCAGAGACCCTGTACTGAACTAGGAAAGCAGCCTGCAGGCTTAAGCCATCTCCTTGCAGGCTTAAGTCTTCTCCTTCTGAACAACTCTTGTCCTTGCAAACTCATCCAACAGCCCTTGGTTCTGCTTGGTGGGAGGGAGGGAGGAAAAGTAGAGTGTTTTTCAGGGATTTGGAGGGTCCCAAATGTACTTTGAGATGTTTGGAATGGGTAAAGCTTGTGTGCATAGGAGATCTTGCTTCTTCAAGGCTTTTTTTAGGTGTTGTGAGGAGATTATTTTCTCAAGGTGGCAGCTGCTGGGGCGGGATGTGTGGGAGTTTAGACCCAGTGGTCTGTAGTGGAGCTTGGTGATAATCTCCTGGATTTCAAACACAGAAAATGGAGTGTGTCCTGTTCTGGGAGGAGCTCTCCTCCATGAGCTAGGAGGAAGGAGCAGGGTCACAAAGAAACAAAGAAAGTGGTTGTGACTGCAGGAGGGAGGGGAGGTGCTGGCAAGCCTGGGAGCCTCTGGTGTGGGCAAACACGGCATTAACTTTGGTGTCCTCTGTCTTGCAGGTGCCAGCATGTCTGCCCTGGTGCTCACTGCCTGTATCATCTGGTGTGTGTGCTCCATCAAGTCCAACAGACACAAGGATGGCTTCCACCGCCTCCGGCAGCACCACGACGACTACGAGGACGAAATCCGCATGATGTCCACTGGCTCCAAGAAATCCCTCCTGAGCCACGAATTCCAGGATGAAACAGACACTGAAGAAGAAACACTGTACTCCAGCAAACACTGACACCTCCAGGGCAGGAAAGGAGGTTCCCATGGACCAGACCTGGTGGTGGGGGGCAATCCCTGTGGTTCAGTTTGGAAATGTTAGCTTCAGGATGTGTCCTCCAGAGGGGTGGGTGGCAGCTCCCAGCTTCCCTCTGCTTGCTCTGTTCCTGTGTACAGGCAGTCAGTGGGTGTTGGAGGCTGTTTCTGAGACAGGTACATGGTTTGTTACATTTTTGGGTCAAGATCTGGAGGTTTATATGATGTGGTTTGAAAGGCAGCTTTAACAGGGTGGCCAGCAGAGCTCTTAGCATTTCCCCAGCATCTCAGCACAGGGAGTAGATGGTGGGGAAGTGCCCCAAGACCTGCACAGGGTCGTGGTCACAACACTCCAAAAAAGTTTTCTCTACCTGTTTTGATTTCATGTTTTCCACTACATGTTTGGGGGAACCCAGCTCCTTCATGTGACTCCACATTCTGCAGAGCAGCCCTCAGAAAAAGCCAAAAAAAGAAAAAAAAAGCCTTTGATTCTCAGCTGTTCCCTTGGAGCTTTTCCTGCTGTGAGCTGCAGTGGTTGTGGAGCACCACCACTAATGTCTCTGCTTTCAGGGAGTGACTTGGCCTCCTGAAGGCTGAAGGAGATGACATTGCTCTTGATGTGAGCTGGAGAAAGTCAGCTTCAGTGAACTCTAACAGAGCTCCACTGCCTGCCAGCTCTGCCATGCTGCTCTTCCTGACTTCTGGGGAGCAAAGAAACTTTATCCCCATCACCCTGGTTGTGTTTTGTTTGTGTCATAGGCTTGGCTTTGGGGTCTCATGTTCATGTTCCAATAGCTCAGTGCCTGAAAGAGCAGCTGGAAGGTTGTTCTAAGCAAATGGATTCACTGATCTGTAGAAAACCTGATCAATGTTGCTCAAATCCACCACTATTCAGGAGGAAACAGTGAAATCTGACCACTGCTTTATATTTGAGCATTAGTGGAGCAGCAGGGAGAGGTCATGGGAGTATCCATGGCCCAACTTTGGTGCTAAATTCTGAAGAAAACTTGCACCATTTGCCACTGTCCACCTAGTACCATTGAATCACTGAGCTCTGGTGAGGGCAGGCAGCAAATTTCCCTCTGGCTTGGCTTTGTTCTGCTCCTACAGCATCCCTGGAGTGTGGAGCAGGAGCTCCACCTGCGTGTGTGGCTGCAGCTGTGGTGCAGGGAGTGAGGAAGAGCTGAACTGTGCTGAGGGAGAAGGGAATAGCAGCCAAACTGTGTTGTGTAGCACTTGGCAGAAGGTTGGAAAGAGGAGCTGCAGCACACATCCCCAAGACACGTGGGATTTGTGGGTTATAGAAGGGATTTCCAGAAGGAAAGAATGGTTGAAATGTTTGATTTCCAAAGCCTTTATGTATCTCTGATGTTCCTGTACTTTCTGCAGCAGCAGAAGGCTGGAGTTAGAATAGGCACTTATTTTCTTGCTGCTCATTTCCTTTTTTAATTCTTGCCCCACTGACCTGGTTTCTGGGGTGCAGGAGCCTTAGGCCTTGAGTTTGCCCCGAGTGCTCTGTCCTCCAGAGGCCTGGGGATGTCCACTGGTGAAACCTGCACGAGGTGTCTGTGGGTAGAGGGTTGCACCCTAAAATCTAATGGGGTCTGCTCTGCAGGGCTCTGACCTGGTCTCCTCCAGGGGAACAGCCCCACTGAAGTCTCATGGGCAATGTCACCTGGGGCAGAAGCTGTTCTTCACCCCTGCCTGTGGAAATGCCCTTCCAGATCCACGTGGCTGCCATGGCCATCATCTCATCTGGTTCTGTGCAGGGACGGAGAGAACCCTCAGACACCAGTGCACCTCCTTCCCTGTTCTGCAGGGAATTCTATTGCAGGAAGCACAAGGTGTGGCTGGGCAGGTGTGCTGGGCACAGGGAGATGAAGCTGAGCATTCCCCATGCTCCTGTCCCAAATCTGTGAAAGAACTGCTCTGGTTGCCTTGTGCAGGAACCAAGAATATCTCTGTGCCCGTTCCCAGCTCATTGTGCTGACCAAGGCATGGGGGTTGGTCCCTTTTTGTCCCTTTTCCACCTGTAATGGGCTGCAGGACAGCAGCACGCAGTAGCATTAATCCTGCCTCATCTCTGAACTGTTCCTCCTTTAAAAAGACACACAGTAGATTTTATTTAAAGTCGAGTTTGCAAATGGCTCTTAGGGCTCTATTTGGGCTTTGTTTGCTCTGGCAGCAAGTAATGGACAGAGCTGGCCCTGCTTTGTCCCTGTAGCAATAAGTCCTGTTAGGAACTGGCCCTTTCCCTCAGTGCATTTCGGAATTAGCTGTGGGAGTAGGCGTGTATATTTAAGGTGAGTGGATTTGAGATGTTTTGCAAACGCGTGAGACTTTTCTACACAGGAGGACCAAGGGCGGTGCCTGGCTGTGGCCCCACATCCGTGCTTGGAGCTTCGCAAATGCTGGGGCTGTTCCCGGGCACTTTGGGAAGGCAGGAGCGGCTCCCCGTGCCCTCGGTCCGTCCGTCTGTCCGTCCATCCGTGCCCCGGGCCGAGAGGAGCCGGTCCCCGCGGGTGCCATCCCTGTCGCTGTCGCTCCGTGCACTTGTGCCTTCAAATAAATGTACATTTTCAAAGGGACTTGAATCGCCGTTTCCTGGCAGCGGGAGGGGAGGGGGCGGCGCGGGGCTGGCCTGGCTCTGCCCTCAGCCGCCTCCGCCTGTTTTTTACCTGTATACCGAGATCAATAATCTGTATAAAACTATTTTGATGTCCACGTGCCTTCTCTCGTTCTTCCTTACAACGGGGAGGGGGCGGAGCGGGAGTGGGATCGGGATGGGGGCTGGGGGAGCGGGAGTGGGATCGGGATGGGGG